>JAODPA010068247.1:0-32871 GCA_025585075.1 Nepenthes mirabilis | reverse complement strand
TACTTAGTAAGATATAATATAATCAATGATAATAAGTATTAAATCAAAATAAAGGAAGGATATAAGAGCATATTATAAATGCATAAACATGAAATATGAATAAATATATTTCTAGAACATATTTATCATTCCCATTTTACTTTTGATTCCTTTAAATTATAAAATATGTAGAAACTTCTTTATCTTTACGAATCAGGGTCAATAGACCTTACCAGCTAACAAAGTAGCCGAACGAGGAATGGAATGTGTATACATCTATATAATCTAAGGTGCTGCTCACAATACCTCAAACTTTAACTTCTCGTGGTAGACAGTATACCTTTCACCTGATATATAGGGCAAAATAATAAATATGCCACCATAGCATCTCCTGTGATTTAGGAGCATTCCTTCATCTACCATTGTAATATCCTAATACATGTCAGGGAATGCTACCATCTGAATAAAAATCTTTGGTCCATATTCATAATTACTTATTCTTAAAGGAAGATTCTACCATAAACTTATATAAAATTCTCATTTCCTAGAGAACGAATCATCAAACATAATAAATTGTGGAGTTTCTTCAAATACTTTGCTTAACTTTTATAATTCTTTGATATGGATACAGATAATCATTTTCTTATGACTTCAAGTTTTCACATGCCTTTAATTACATGCATAAATTAACATAAAATTTGGAGCATGTAAGAAATTATTACCACAATGAGACAAACATAACTTTAGAGCTTTCGAATAATAAAACCCTTCACAAATGCATACAACGTAATTTCTAGAGCATATATAAGATAACATATATAACGTACATATGAATAAATATCACTATTGTTAGAGACATTTGTTTAATTGGCATATTCCGTGACCTTATGTATTATTGTATCGATGTCGGGTTGTGGGTTGTTGGGTTAAAGTCTGTTCTGTCCGTTCCGCCCTCTAGTCGCTCGAGCCGTCCGAAGCCTGGTGCTCAATACCCGCTCGAGTCGAAAATCCAGAAGGTACCCGGCTCGCTAGGCGCTTGATACCCGCTCGAGCCGAAAATCCAGTAGGTACCTGGCTTGCTAGGCGCTCGATACCCGCTCGAGCCGAAAATCAAGTAGGGTGCCCGCTCGCTGCTCGCCTTCTGGCTGCTCGAGCGCCGGTACAACGGGCAAAATTTTTGAACGAATTTTTGCGCCCTCTATGAATACTGGACTTAGGTTTTGAAACCCTAACAATTCTTGAGAGATTAATTTCATGCTTGATTGAGAAGAAAGGGCTCTTATGCTTCACTGTCATTGTACCTCTTGAGAAAACTAAACACTACAAGATTGCTCTACATGTTCAAATAAGTTTTCTCACCAACCTTCTTTAACCATTGAAACTTTGCCTTCTACCTTCGTTTGGAGACGTTGGTTCGTGAAGGAGACTCGTTCGTGATTGGCAATTCAAGTGGTTCGAGGAAAGATTGACGTGAAGACCGGAAGGTGTCCGGTTCCGTTGCCACGGGCAAATCCAAGGAGTTTCTTGGTAGGGATCACGTGACGGGAGTAAGTCGGCTAGGTTAGCGCGTCGTTACTACCCGATCTGTAAGTTGATTTTCATAGTGCATTGTTTCCCTCGCCGTTGAAGCCCGGAGTGTTTTTCTCGATACCGTGGGTATCGAGTTTTCACTTCGTCACCAAAAATCGCGTCTTTATATTATTGCTTACGTATTTTGTTTACTGTGCATGATTGTTAGTCTCGTATGCATCTAGTACTAAATATCTTTTACGTATACTAGATATTTATTTCTACTGCTTCCGCTATACTTTCAACGGGGTCGAAACTTGATTGTTCACGTTAGCACAAACGTGCTTTTTTAATTGGTATCAGAGACTTACCCTGATCCGCGACCCCCGATCTAGATGTATACAAGTGGATCACTCTTCGTTCCTCCCTTCTTTGATGGGAGTAACTATACCTATTGGAAAGTCCGGATGAGAGCCTTCCTAAAATCTCTAGATGAGTGTGTTTGGGCACGTACCCAAGTTGGGTGGACTCCACCCACTAGTTCCTCTGGAAACGAACCAAAAGCCTTATCTTCATGGACCAAAGAGGAACTTGATGCATGTAATTGGAACAGTAAGGGGCTACATGCTATTTTTATGGCAGTATCTCCCGATGAGTTTAAACGAATTTCAATGTGTGAAACTTTTAAAGATGCGTGGGAGATCTTAGAAATTACTCATGAAGGCACAAAACTTGTTAAAAATTCAAAATTATAAATGCTCACCATTAGATTCGAAGAAATAAAAATGAAAGATGATGAGACCTTTGATGAGTTCTATGCTCAATTAAATGATATTGTGAACTCCACATTTAATTTAGGAGAACGAATCCCTGAGAATAAAATTGTTAGAAAAGTTCTTAGATCTATTCCTGAACGATTTAGACCTAAGGTCACTGCTATTGAAGAAAGCAAAGACCTTGATAAAATAAAGATCGAAGAACTTGTAGGATTCCTATAAACTTATGAGCACATCTTGCCACAGTCAAGGAAAAACAAATCTCTTGCTCTAAAATCAAGTAGGGAAGAGCAAACCCGGGATTCTGATGAAGAATTGGGTAGCGATGGTGAATTTTCCTTATTTGTTAAGAATTTTAAAAAGTTTTTGAAGACTAATAAATCTTCATCAAACAAATTTGATGTGAACTCAAAACGCTCACCAAAATTTGAAAAGAAAGACCGACATGAACTTAAGGATTCCAAATAAAAAATGACTCAAAGAGTTCAATGTCATGAATGTAAAGGATTTGGTCACTATCGGGCTGAATGTCCAAATCTTAAACGCCAACAAGGTCAAGCTTTTAGAGCTAATGTGACCTTAAGCGATGACGAAGACGAAGAGGGTGAAAATTGTTCTGAAAATGGCCCTGTCAAGTACATGATATTTATGACCTCAATATGTGACAACGCTGTAGAGAATATTAATCAATCTGATGGCTCTGAGACTGAGTCAGAAGCTGAATTTGATGGCCTTCAAGAAGCTTACGATAAACTGTTTAGGGAATGTTTGAAAGTAAAGAAATTAAATAGAACCCTAAACGGTAGGATCACCGATTTGGAAAAAGAAAACTTATCTCTACAATCCAAGGTAGATACTAAAAGCCAATAAATTGAGAATATGAAAATCTCATTTTCTAAACAAATCACAACCTTGGAATCTGAACTTGAGGCCACGAGAAAAGATTTAAAACAATTTTTAAATGGATCAACAAAACTTGATCATATGCTCGGGTTGGGTAAAATTGGAGAAAATAAATATGGGTTGGGATATGTTGAAAATATGTTCCCAAATGACGTGAAACCTAAAACAATTTTTATTCCCACCAAGAAAATGCCACACCAACACATTAACACATCAAAAGTCACTAAGCAACCGGCTCGACGTGTGGCTACTCCATTTGACTCAATTCATTTGCGAAATTTACCTAGTCAAACAATAGTGAACCAATCAACAAAATCGGTCAAGTCTTCTACCAACATAAATCAAAGATCTATGGACCGTTCCACCGTACCTAAATTTGTGCCCACTTGTTATGCGTGTGGAAAAGTAGGTCACATTCGTCCTCGGTGTTACACTATGAATTCTTTGTACAACGAAAGAGAATGGCCAAAAATGAATTAACTCTTTGATCACATTCAGAAATTGAATGACCAAGTTAAAAGGCTAAGCCAGAAAGTAAATTCGGGGAGAAAAATTTGGATAAAGAAAAGTGAGCTCAAATTGCCTACATTACATGTCGGTTAAATGACACCAACAAATCAACCATAGACCCACAAAAAAATTACCAAACAAAAAAAAGGAGGCTGACGTGTATCTCGGCCCTCGCTCGCTGCTGGCTCGAGCGCCTGCTGCCTGCTTTTATCTTCCAGCACGCAGCGGGCGCAGCACCAAACCCTCACGATCTTCGCTGCGTTTCTCTTCTCCTTGCGTCGGCCGCCTCCCTTCCTCTCCCTCATCACTAGATTGGCCAGATCTACCCTCTTTCTTCTCCTCTCCGGGCGTTCTCAAGGTAATTCCTCCTCGTCCCTCTCTGTTTTTGGTTTTCGGTGGCCGCCACCGTTCGTGGTGGCGTCGGCCCTAAATTCGCCTCCTTTATGGGTGGCTGAGTTCACGGATCTCAATTTGCTCTCCCCATTCCTCCAAATTCATTGGTTCTTACGTGGATTTTGAGCGTTGTCCATGGATACGTGAATCCTCGCCGTTCTGTGACAACGGCCGTTCATGGCGGTTTTGCTGTTTTCTCCGTCACCGCTGGCCTGACATCGTGTGGGTGCTCCTTCCTGCTGTCCAAATCGGCCGGCAACATGGGTACCGGAGGTGGTGCTCCGGTGGGCCCCTGGCGGTGCGTTCCCGTGCTACTCGCCGCCTGCCTTGTGCCGTCCGTAACCCCTTACGCCGCCATCGACCGTGAACGTCGGCACTGTTCACGGCGTCTGAGTCACGTGCACGGTTTTCTCCCTTCAATAATTTCAACTTATCAATATATATATATATATTCCCACATATATATATATATTTTAAATTGGGGTGTCCTTATTTTTCAGATGTCGGCTCCTCACAAGTTTCTGTCATGCAAGTCCAGTGGCAAACGATCTCGGCCGAGTGGGCTCTCCGCTCCTGATCGCTTTATTAGTCCCGAGGCTGAGACTCTTTTCAATACCTACATGTCGAATCGTCAACTCTCCCTTGAGCGGGAAGTTCGTTTTGATTCAGTTGATCCGTCCATCACCTCTTTCTTCACTGACCGCGGTTGGGCGCCAGTCCTCACCGGTTTGATTGCTCAATCGCTTGTACTTATTCAGGAGTTTTACTCCAATATTCATGCGATTTCTTATAATTCATTCTCCACCTTTGTAAGGGGGCACGTCTTCACATTACTGCTAATATTCTTGCACGTGTTATTGGTATCCCTCGGGTGGTCAACCCACCCTACCCTTACTCTTCGGCACTCCCCCGGCCTAGTTTTAATGAGATTGCCACCTTTCTCTATGGTGCCCTCTAGAGTGGAATGGCAAAGCGTTCCAGACCTCGTACCTCTCCTCTTGGCGAAAGGTTGTGAGCCGTATCATGCTCACAAACTTGTTTCCTATTTCCCACTTTTCGTCCCTTTCCGAGGAGAAGGCCTTATTTTTGTATACTCTCTTGAGTGGTTAGCCCATTGATTTACCATCCCATTTTATCACTCACATTGTTGCCAACTTCTCCGGCCGGAAGGAGGCCAACCTACCTTTTGGGTGTCTTATTCAGTGACTTCTTGATGGGCTCGGTCACCCCTTCGCTGACTATCCTCGCCTCCCGCTCGGCCAACCCATCACCTCTACCACTTTCGCTCAGAGTCGGTCTCACGCCCGTCGTTTTGCTGCTGACCCCACGGCGCTGTTCGATGAGCCTCTCCCTGACGTGCCTCCTCTTTAGCCGGACAAAGGCCCCTCTAGCTCTGCTTTGTCCTTTCCTGACCCCTCGGGTCCTAACCCATCTTCTTCGCATCGGCACTCCACCTCTTCCTCGGCCGCTCTGATGGGTCAGATGTCTCGCCTTGCTGACCGTTTTGAGCATCTGTACTCCTCCCAAGAGTGGATTCTTGCTTCTCAATCTCAGCTCTAGTCCCACATGCTTGCTGGATTTGAGCGGTTGGATGCTGGTTTTGAGCGGTTGGATGCTCGTTTGACTACTCAGGAGGCTGCATTTCAATGCTGGCAGCGACATTATGGCTCTCCACCTCCCAGCGATTCTGAGTGATCCCCTCTCTTTGGCTCTTCGTGACAAAAAGGGGGAGATCGAGATTTCTTTTTGGTGCATGCTGATAGGGGGAGCTTAGGCGAGATGTTCTTATTTTTGTTAGAGGGAGATGTTCTTACTTTTGTTAAGGGGAGATTGGCTATTTGTTAGGGCGAGATGTTCTTACTTTTGTTCGAGTGAGATTTGCTATTATTGTTATCATTGATGTTATCTGTTGGCTTGTTATGTAAGATATCTACTCTTATTGCTTATATCTTTATCATGTTGGTACTAACCCTACTTGACCAGGTAACTCTGTTTACACTGATGCAACTGTCACTACTTATATCGCCACAACAGTACTAGTGTAGTTTCTTTTATTTTATTTGTATCTCACTAGGCGTAGATTTTTATGTATACGGGTTCTATCTCGGTGGTGTCTGAACCCGTGATTCACTTGTATTTATTTCTTTTCTGAGTTTTGTCACAGAATTGCCAAAGGGGGAGATTGTTAGAGACATTTGTCTAATTGGCATATTCCATGACCTTATGTATTATTGTATCGATGTCGTATTGTGGGTTGTCGGGTTAAAGTCCCTTCTGTCCGTTCCGCCCTCTGGTTGCTCAAGCCGTCCGAAGCCTGGTGCTCGATACCCGCTCGAGCCGAAAATCCAGTAGGTACCCGGCTCTCTAGGCGCTCAATACCCGCTCGAGCCGAAAATCCAGTAGGGTGCCCGCTCGCTGCTTGCCTTCTGGCCGCTCGAGCACCGGTGCAACGGGCAAAATTTTTGAACGAATTTTTGCGCCCTCTATAAATACTGGACTTAGGTTTGAAACCCTAACAATTCTGGAGAGATTAATTTTGTGCCTCATTGAGAAGAAAGGGCTCTTATGCTTCATTGTCATTGTACCTCTTGAGAAAACTAAACACTACAAGATTGCTCTACATGTTCAAATAAGTTTTCTCACCAACCTTCTTTAACCATTGAAACTTTGCCTTCTACCTTCATTTGGAGACGTTGGTTCGTGAAGAAGGAGACTCGTTCGTGATTGGCAATTCAAGTGGTTCGAGGGAAGATTGACGTGAAGACCGAAAAGTGTCCAATTCCGTTGCCGCGGGCAAATCCAAGGAGTTCCTTGGTAGAGATCACGTGACGGGAGTGAGTCGGCTAGGTTAGCGCATCGTTATCACCCGGTCTGTAAGTTGATTTTCATAGTGCATTGCTTCCCTGGCCGTTGAAACCCGGAGTATTTTTCTCGATACCGTGGGCATCGAGTTTTCACTTCGTCATCAAAAATCACATCTTTATATTATTGCTTGCGTATTTTGTTTACTGCGCATGATTGTTAGTCTCGTATGCATCTAGTACTAAATATCTTTTACGTGTATTAGATATTTATTTCTACTGCTTCCGCTATACTTTTAACGGGGTCAAAACTTGATTATTTCCGTTAGCACAAACATGCTTTTTTAACTATTCACATCCAACAATATTTTCGATACACGTAAAATAACATATACAAAATATATATGAACAAATACTAAATTATCGAAGTATCCAAGTCCATGAAGCTAGGGATTCAAGTTTCTAAGGCCAAATCATGTATAAATCTCAATTAAAACAGATAAATTCAAAGGGTGTGCGGGTTAGGGTTTTGGGAAACAATATACCACACAAATCTTAGCAATCGGATATGAAATCAATATATATGTAAGCTCAAGATATGGGTTCCATAAAATATAAACTTAAACGGTTATCAAAACGAGAATACTCGAAAAAAATGGAACAAAAAATGCAAAGAGGGAAAGAAAAGTATATGGGTATATTTGCCACGACCCAATTTATCACTTCTTTAACTAACTCTAGGTTGGAATCGGACTCAAAAACCTTGATCTCCTCTTTCTCTCTCTTCTCCTTCGTGTTCTCTCTCTCTCCTCTCTCTTAGGAAGTCGAAAAATGACGATAGAAAATAACCCTTGCGCATTTTATATCGTGGGTTGGCACTCAAACGTCAACTCGGCGTGCTTCAAGTGCACTGTTGCTGGATCCAGCGCTTGCCATCGACGCTCGAGCGTTTGGCAAGCATGGGTCCACTAGATTGGGCACCTGTGGTGCCGCCTTAGGTGCTCAGTGGGCATCCCCACTGCTTCCTCCTACTGCTCCCAAAACTTAAGTTTTTCACATATATTAAGCCTAATCTTGATTATATTAGCTTAATTACTCCTAATTTTGATATTATAAAAATCAGAACCTTACATCCCTCCCCTACTTAGAAAATTTCGTCCTCGAAATTAACGAATCCTAGAAATCAAACGAATATACATACCTTGAAACAAATGGGGATACTTATCCCGAATCTCATCCTCCCACTCCCACGTTGCTTCCTCATCGGAGTGATTCCTCCACAAGATCTTTACGAGAGGAATGGTCTTCAAGTGCAAAATCTGATCCTTCTGATCCATAATTTGAATTGGCTCATCCGAATATGATAAATCTTCTTGGATAACTAAGGGGCTATAATCGATGACGTGTATCGAATCATGAACATACTTTCTCAACATCGAGACATGGAAAACATTATGCATATCGGCCAAACTTGGCGATAGCGCCAACCAATATGCTACTTCTCCAACTTTCTCCAAAATCTCAAAGGATCCTATAAATTGTGGCTTCAACTTTCCTTTAACACCAAATCTAGAGATTCCCTTCCACGGCAATACCTTAAGGAAAACAAAATCGCCAACCTCGAATCTAAGCTTAGACTTCCTTCAGTCGGGATAACTCTTTTGCCAACTCTGAGCCATATTTAATTTATCAAAAATCACATCAATCTTCTCCGAAGTATCCCAAATCACATCTAGACCCAAAAGACATCTATCTTCTATCTCCTCCCAATGGATAGGAGATTGACACTTTCTACTATACAATACCTCAAAAGGAGCTATGCTAATATTCGCCTGGAAACTATTATTGTATGCAAATTTTACTAATGCGAGGTGATCATCCCAATTCCCCTTCAACTCCATCACAAAGGCTCTAAGCATGTCCTCTAATATCTGGATAGTCTGCTCAGACTGGCCATCAGTCCGAGGGTAATACATCGTACTAAACTTTAAGTTCATCCCTAATTCTTGATGTAAACTCTCCCAAAATTTAGAGACAAAACGTGGATTATGATTGGACATGACAAATGCTAGCACACCAGGCAATCTAACAATCTCATTAATATACAACTGCGCCAAACGATCACGAGAATACATTGTCCAAATAGCTAAGAAATGCGCTGATTTCGTTAGCTGATTTACAATGACCCAAATCGCATCATGATTTTTTAGTGTCCTAAGAAAGCCATTAACAAAATCCATAGAAATATCCTCTCACTTCCAACTCAGAATGGGCAAAGGCTATAATAAACCTAAGAGCTTCTTCCTCTCAGCCTTTAACTACTGACAGACAAGGCATCTATCAACAAAAGCAACGATCTCCCTTCGTTTGTTTCTCTACCAAAACATCTTCTTCAGGTCCTGGTATATCTTGTTCATTCCAGGGTGGATAGTGCACCTGGTTTGATGAGCCTCATTCATGATTTCTTCCTTTAGTTCCTTATCATCAGGTACACATAAACGATCCCGAAATCACAAAACTCCATCGGCACGCACATTAAAATCCATCTAGGAATCTCGACCAAAATGTCTAGTAATATCCATTAAGAAAGGATCACTTACTTGCCTTTCCTTAATCCTTTGGAGGATCTCAAGCTGCACCTGTAAGAAAGGCTACATCATCCAATTTTTTCTAACGTATCGCTAGATATTACAAAATTTCAGACAATCCAATATCTCCATCTACTTGATTTGCATCCTTGCCACAAAACTGGTCCGATGACTCAAAGCATCTGCGACTATATTCGCTTTCCCCAGCTGATAATAGATTTCATAATCATAATCTTTAAGGAACTTGTAATGACCTAAAAATTTGAATAAGGAAATTTTAACCATCAGGTCCGGTCAACGCCCGTTGACCGGAAATCTAAAGGTGAAGAAGTCCGAAAATTTTATTGAGGGAATTGCTGTCCGGATTTCCTTAATGCAGTCCGGATTCCTATAATAAAAGAAGTCCGGATTTCGTTGGGTAAATGAAGTTTGGATTTCCCCTTGGTAAAATGAACTCCGGATTTCCGGAGTAAAAATGCGTGCGGATCTTTGCTGAAAGAATACACTCCGGATTCCTGACGTGAAAACGCGTCCGGATCACTCCGGATTTCCGAAGTAAAATGCCAGTCCGGACTTGTTGAAGAAGTCTGGTCACAGTTAAGACAGAATTTTGGGGAAGGAGCAGCATTTATTGTCTGCAGTTCCCGATACGTGTTGGAAAAATAAATTCACATGGGAAATGAAGGAATGATTTATGGCAACGTTGTAAATTAGGAAGAATTATAAATGAGGGCCACCAAAACTTAGGGCTATAAATAAGGGCCTTAGGGCCTCAGGAATAAAGCACCACTAGAAAGTCTCCTAAAAGTAGAAGGCAGAAAGCTAAGGAAAAAGTAGAGAAGAACTCAGGCAAGATACTCACCCGATTTCTAAAATTCAGGTTTATTTATGTTGCTATGAAATTATATGATATTCTATTTGAGTATGATTTTTTTTTACTGTTCGCTCTGAAATGCATGTTTAAATGAAATTCTGTTATGCATGATTTTAGAAATGTTCTGTCAATGTTCTGTCAAATTCAATCTTTGAAATTTAAGATAAATGAATTTCGGCGTCCTTACAGAAAACGGAAACGAACTTAGGCTTACTGTAGAAATAAAATGAACTCCGGCCCCTTGAATAGTATACTCCATCCATTTTGAATTATGTGCCCCGTCCACTGTAAAAATGAACTCTGGCCCTAATGAATTTTGTACTCCGTCCACTGTGAAAATGAACTCCGGCCTTTAAGGAATTTTGTGCTCCGAAAATGAGCTCCGGCCTTTAATGAATTTTGTGCTCCGTCCCTCTGTTTTGAAATAAACTTCGGCTTATGAATTACGTATTTAGTAAACTTCGAATTTTATGCACTCCGTCCATTTTTTAATAAAAACACTCCGTCCATTTTTAATAGAGCACTCCGTCCCTTAAAGCACTCCGGAATAAGGAAGAGATGTGTACTCCGTCAATGAGGCACTCCATCCCTGTAAGCACTCCGGATTTTAAAAGAAATGTCACTCCGTCCCTTTGAGCTCCGGATTCTTTAAAAGGAAATCCACTCCGTCCCTGTGAGCTCCGGATTTTAAAACAAAATCCACTCCGTCCCTTTGAGCTCCGGATTCTTTAAAAGGAAAGCCACTCCGGCATCTGAGCTCTGGAATTATGAAAGAAAAGTCACTCCGGGTTTTAGAGTTTAAAGAAAATGAACTCCGAATTTTTACAGAAAAGCACTCTGAATTAAGCACTCCGGATTTACAGAAAAGCACTTCGGATTGAGCACTCCGGATTTTTACAGAAAAGCACTCCGGATTGAGCACTCCGGATTTTACAGAAAAGCACTCCGAATTAAGCACTCCGGATTTACAGAAAAGCACTCCGGATTGAGCACTCCGGATTTTACAGAAAAGCACTCCGGTTTCTAGCACTCCGGATTTGAAAGAAAAGCACTCCGGTATCTAGCACTCCGGATTTTAAAAGAAAAACACTACCGATTTTACAAAGAAAGGCCCTCCGGATTTCTGTAAAACAAAAGCACTCCGTCCGTTTAGAGCTCCGTCCAAGTCCTCCGTCTTTTAAAAGGAAAACGGCACTCCGTCCCTGATTAAAGAACTTCCGACTTTTGGAGCATAATGTAATTGTGCTCCGTCCTTCATAAATAAAGAACTCCGGTTTTTGATCTAAGAAAACGAACTCCGGCTTTTGCAAGAAATGAACTCCGGTTTCCTTTGCATGAAAACGAACTCCGGCTTCAAGAAATTAACTCTGGCAATGAACTTAGCTTCGGTTTACAGAATAAAAAGAGCTTCGGAAAATTGAACTTCGGATTTTTGCTTTGGAAAAATGAGCTTCGGCTTGATGATATGAACTTCAGTAAAGAATAAGAAAATATATGGATTATGGACAGCAAGT
Organism: Nepenthes mirabilis; assembly: GCA_025585075.1. NCBI lineage: Eukaryota > Viridiplantae > Streptophyta > Magnoliopsida > Caryophyllales > Nepenthaceae > Nepenthes > Nepenthes mirabilis. Next base: position 21,024 of record JAODPA010068247.1, on the reverse strand, counting down.
GGAACTCTTCCGACTTTTGAACTATGATATATGGCCAATTAAGAACACGAATCAAGAACCGAGTTTCCATTAAACTTGCTGTTAAAGATGGATGAAGGATATTGGAGTGACACTCGAGGATGCCTCCTGGGCCACGGGAGGGGACCTTTTGGTGGCACAAGAACTCTGGACTATGGCCCCGTATGCCGGGTTAAAGGCATTACCTCCCGCCCCGGGGAGCATAATGAGGGGATACGGCTTTAGGTTGTGGGGTAGCACACAACCCGTCCTCGATGTTGTCCGCTCCCGTCCGGTCCCTAAAGATTATATGAATTCCGAATGATTATGATGAAGACAAGATGAAAAGAATATGAACCAAGAAAAACGATATGATGATTTTTATTATGCTATATTATGATCTATACTTTGATTATTTGTATGCTTGTGTTTTCTGCATGTGAGTATCCTGCTGGGCTTTGTAAGCTCACTCTTGCAAATTTTTAGATGAAATCTTATGGAGGACGAAGTCGAATAGAGTCCTATGGTTTTGCTGGCTGGAGCAGATTTTTGGAGTTTTGTTTATTTTGTTTAAGGGAACTTGTAATTTTGATTTCCGCTGCTTATGAACGTTAGAATGTTTCCATGACACTTTTGAGATTTATGAAATTATTTATCTTTAGAATGCATCTCGGGTGTGAATAAAGATAAATTAAGAAAAAAAAATTTTATGCTCATCTTTTATTATATGAATTAGTTTTGACGACGGCTTTTGATAATATTAAAAGTCGGGTCGTCACAGAACTTGATCCACTTTTGCTGTCTCATTTTCAATTCTTTTTGTGAAAATAAATAGTTGAGGCTTTTATGATGGGAATACATCATGAATTTATTACAGTATAGATAATGCATCCAAATCTTCAACGCAAACACTACGGTGGCTAATTTCAAATTATGGGTTGGATAATTCTTCTCATAAATCTTCAATTGCTGAGACCCATAAGCAACCACCTTCCTATTCTGCATCAAAATACAATTGAGACCTAGCTTAGAAGCATCATAATAAACCCTAAAGCCACCGGAACCATCATGGATAGTCGGAATCTGTATCAAAGTCAAACGATCTTTTAACTCTTAGAAGCTCTAATCACACTCCTCAGCCTATTCAAAACTTACTTCCTTATTCATCAATTGGGTAAGTAGTAAAGCAATATGAGAGAAATTCTCTACAAAACAACGATAATATCTTGCCATACCCAAGAAACTATGGACCTCCATCACCATCGTCGGTCGACTCCAATTGATTACAGCTTTAATCTTTTTCGGGTCTAGTGATATACCTCCATAAAAAATGACGTGGCCCAAAACTATAACCTCATCGAGCCAAAATTTGCACTATTTCAACTTCACAAACAACTTATGCTCCCTAAGGGTTTGAAGCATGATCCTCAGATACTTCTCGTGCTCAACACCATTCTTCGATTAAATCAGAATGTCATAAATAAAAATCACAATAAATTTATCCAAATAAGGTTGAAAGACCCGATTTATCAAATCCATAAACACCGTAGGAGCATTCATCAATCCGAACAGCATCACAAGAAACTCATAATGGCCATATCTCATCTGAAATGCCATTTTTACCACATCTTCTTGCTTTATCTAAAGCTGATGATAACCCAACTGAAGATCAATCTTGGAGAACATACGGTCCCTTGCAATTGATCGAAGAGATTATCAATCTGTGGTAACAGGTACTTATTCTTGATTGTGATTTTATTCAACTCACGATAGTCCATACATAGCTGTAAGGTCCCATCCTTCTTCTTTACAAATAGGACTGGAGCACCACAAAGCGAAACAGTAGGTCTAATAAAATCCAAATTTAGCAAGTCCGGTAATTACTGCTTCAATTCTTTCAACTCAGTAGGAGCCATATGATAGGATGTCTTCAAAGTAGATGCCGATCTGGGCATGAGATCAATCCCGAACTTGATCTCTTGGTGTGGCAGTAGAGCAGAAAACTCATTAGGAAACACATCCTTAAACTTGCACACTACCAAAATCTCCTTCGCCAATAATTCACAACTATCTACCACACTGGCATAAGCCAAATAAGCTTCATATCAACTTCACAACAAATGATGAGCTTGCAAAGCTGTAACAAAACTTGATGACTCCACCCGTCAAATTCCTTGAATGTGAATGTGCTCACATTCTGGAATTGCAAAATCTACCCTCTTATGGAAACAATCAATATTCATATGATTTCTCGACAACCAATTCATTCCTAAAATTACATCAAAATCATACATCTCCAATAAAATAAAATTAACAACTAATGACAACTCATTCACCTCAACCAAACACCTAGGGTACAAAATATCAGTAACAATAGAAGATCCCGTGGGCGTCAACACAACCAAAGAATAATTAAGGATCATAGGAGAAGATACTAAATGACAAGCAAATTGAAACGAAATAAAGGAATGGGTGGATCCAGAATCAAAAAACACAATAGCAGATGTGCTACAAATAGGAAGAATACCTTTCACTACAGTATAAGATGCCTTAGCTTCACTAGCAATCACAGCAAACGCCTTCCCATGAACAACAGGCGTAAGGGCAAGGGCTTTCTTCTGAGGAGGACAATCTTTAATCTTGTGCCCAAACTACCCTCAACTGCAACATATACCCAATGCCTTGTAGCAAGGCCGATCTCCATGAAACTTCCTGTAATGCTAACACAAACTAGTAGGAGCTTGCTTGGCCGATATAGAAGGACTGGCCTTCTTTCCTTGATCTGCTTGCTTCACCCTCTTTAGTGGTCTCCCCAAACTCGCACTAGAGCTTATACCGGCACCACTTCTTCTTAACATCCTCTTCTTGAAGTATTCTTCCTTCTCAAGCTCTCTCTCATGGATCAAAACACAATCTAAAACCTCCTCATAGGTTGTCAGCTTTAAGGTTGCCAACTACTTGGGAATATCATCCCGTAAATCTTGTAAAAACTTCCTCACTTTCCTCTCCTTGTCTTCCACCATGTACAGAGCACACCAAGCTAGCTTCGTAAACTTTGCGTCATATTCGGCTACCGTCCTATTACCTTGTTTCAACCAAATGAATTCCTCCTCCTTCTACTCACGGAGGCTGGACGAAAAGTACTTCTCCATAAATACTTCCTCAAACATGGGCCAAGTGATATCACTCTCCGGCACACCCAAAGCCCTCTTCTTTATCTCTTATAAATGGTGAACTTCACCCTCCAACCAATACAAGGCAAACAACACCCTGTTCTCCTCAGGATAACGAAAAACAGCAAACACCTACTTCAATCTCTAGAATCACGTGTCAGCCATCATCGGGTTTGGCTCCCCATGAACTCAGAAACTCTCTCCTAGACGAATCGATCATAAGCAGATAGTCTAAGATTATTAGAAATTGGGGCTGGAGCTGGAACAGGTATTGGAGCGAGATTTCTCTACCCCATGTTCTCTACGATGTTCACCATTCTAACAAATAGATTCAGGTACTCCGCTTTCCTATCACGTGATTGACCACCTCTACGTGTCATCCATTGTCTAGGCGGCATGATCAATTACGGATATCTATTCTAAAATAAGAACGATGTAGGTCAGATTACATGTTGGACACTAACTAAGACGTAACAATCTACGCAATCAAACATAGCTAATGGTCTAAGTAGGGCAAACTAGGATAATTGAAACTATTCAATCTTACTTAACCATTCTATACATATATCTACTTATTCAATCTAGCCTATACTAACCTAGGCTTCCGCATAAGATTCAGATCAATCCTAAGGCATTTCTTCTCTGATACCAACTATGACAACCCCAAAATCCTACCCAAAAATAGGCAAGGATCTTGCTATAAATGACCGTTACACTTATATAAATCTGTACCATAACCCTGTACAATAAATATATATATCCACAAATGACAACATAGGATCCAAAAAGCCACAACAAATTTGTGACACCAATGTCATAACTCCGATTATGATGTCGGCTCAGATAAGATGCCATTAGGTACCTAAACAAACCATAAAAATCTACGGAAGCATATATAACCATCAAAATATAGCAAAAACTAAACTATTTATACATTATCAATATACAAATACATCAACATACAAACCCATCTCAAAATATACAAAAGTACTCCATAAGGTATAAAATTATAAAAACTAAGTCCACAAGATCTTCCTCTAAGGTTTGCAACCTAGCCAACTCCTAAACTTTATTCTGCCTCATCAAGTATAAGTTCGTGCTTATCTAAAGGAAGAAAAGTAGTAAGGAATGAGATAAATACTCAGTAATGTACAATATAATCAAGGACAATAAGCATTATACTCAAATAAAAATAGAGGAAGGATATAGGAGCATATTGTAAATGCATAAATATGAAATATGAACAGATATATTTTTAGAATATATTTATCTTTCCTATTTTATTTCTAATTCCTTTAGGTTCAAAAATATACAAAAACTTCTTTATCTTTATGGATTAGGACCAGTAGACTTTACCAACTAACAGAATAGCCAAACAAGGAATAGAATGTGTATGCATCCACACATTCTAAGGTGCTACCCATGATACCTCAAACTTTAATGTCTCAAGGGGGACGGTATACCCTTCACCTAATATATAGGGCCAGATAACTAATATAACACCATAGCATCTCCCGTGGCCTAGGAACAATCCTCGATCTATCACTATAATATCCTAAGGTATGCTATGAAATGCTACCCTCTTAATACAAATCATTAATCTAGATTCATAATTACTTATTCTTAAGGGAAGGTTTCACCGTAAATTTTTACAAAGTTCTCACTCCCTGGAGAACGAATCATCAAACATAATAAATTGTGAGATTTTCTTCAAATACTTTGCTTAACTTTCGTAATTTTTTTGATACGGATACAGATAATCATTTTTTATGAGTTTAAGTATTCACATGCCTTTAGTTACATGCATAAATTAACATAAACCTTGGAGTATGTAAGAAATTTTTACCACAATGAGCCAAACATAACTTTAGAGTTTTCGAATAGGAAATTCCTTCACAGATGCATACAATGTAATTTTTAGAGCATATATAAGAAAACATATATAAAGTACATATGAATAAATATCACTATTCATGTCTAATAATATTTCTAGAACATATAAAATAATATATACGAAATATATGTAAACAAATGCTAAATAATCAAAATACTCATGTCCATGAAGCTACGGTTTCAAGCTTCTAAAGTCAAATCATGCATAAATCTCAATTAAAATGGGTAAATCCAAAGGGAGCATAGGTTAGGATTTCGGTAAATAATATACTGCACAAATCTTAAAAATCGGACATGAAATCAACATATAAACATACTCAAGATATGGGTTCAATAAAATAAAAACTTAAACAGGTATTGAAACCATAATACCCGAATAGAATGGAATAAAAAGTGCAAAGAAGGAAAGAAAAGTATATAGGTGTATTTATCTTAACTCGATCTATTACTTCTCTAACTAGCTCTAAGCTAGAATCAGACTCAAAAACCCTGATCTCCTCCTTCTCTCTCTTCTCCTTCATGTTCTCTCTCTCCTCTCTCTTTGGAAGCCGAAAAGTGATGATAGAAAATAACCCTTGCATGTTTTATATCACGGGCTGGTGCTTGAGTACCAACCTAGTGCGCTTCAGGCGCACCGTTGCTGAATTCAGTGCCTACCGCAGGATCAAGAGGCATAGTCTTTGAATTTACTTGGGAGGATGTCAAACATTATGGAGACTATGGGGTAGCAGAACTTAGCTCCAATTCTAGTTTTGGCTCCAACCTAAGCTCCTACCAATTCGAGGGCGTCTGCCTATGACTGTTGCGTTAATGAAAGAGTCCCAGAATGTATGGATGAGCCAGACCCAGTAAAGGAAAACACATGATTTAATGGCTTAAGAAAGTATTCACAGTCATTCGGTGTCCTGAAGAGGATAAAGTGTTGTTTGCCACCTACCATCTGAAAGGAGAAGCTCATCATTGGTGGGAGATGACAGAAAGAGTCTTGGGAGTGCCCTGAGAATGATATCAGTAGGGCGATGTTTGAAGTGGCATTTATAAAAAAGTACTTCCCTTCTAATCTCTGCGAGCAGAAAGAAGAAGAGTTTATTTAGTTGAGGTAGGGCAACTGGATGACAGCTGAATATGATGCAAAATTTATGGAGTTTTCCTGGTATACTCCGTATATGGTAGAGGACGAAGAAAGAAAGGAAAGAAAGTTTTTGCAGGGCTTAAGAGATGACATCCAAAAATAGTTGGCGACATTAAAATTGCTGACTTATGGTGAAGTATTAGACCGAGCCCTAATCCACGAAAAAGAGCACGAGAAGGAGGGGTTCTTCAAGAAAAGGATGTCCGGTCGAGGGTGTCCAAGTGTTGGTTCTAGTGTGGGTTTCGGAAGAGCACCAAAAAGAGTGAGGCAGTTCGATTAGGAGAAGAAGGTTAGCTAGTTTGTACCGACCATGCAACTTTCAGCTAATCCTTGTCAACACTGTGGGAAGATGCATAGAAGTAGACCTTGTTTCAAATTGACAAGGATGTGTTTCAATTGTGGTAAATCAAGGTACAAGATTAAAGATTGTCCCTATCCAAAGAAAGCTTTTGTATCCAAGCCCACTGTTTAGGGTAAGGCGTTCGCTATGTCTGTTAAGGAGGAAAAGGCATCGGATAGCGTGATGGAAGGTGTTCTTTCTATTTGTAGTACCTCTGGTGCTGTGCTCTTTGATTATGGATCCACCCATTATTTTGTTTCACCTCAATTTGTTTGTTATCTTGCATCCTCTCCTATAGTTATTGATTATTCTTTGATTGTCTCAATGCCTAGGGGATCATCTGTTATTACAGATATTTTATACGTGGGGTGTGATATTGAGGTGAATGGATTGTTATTGGTAGTAGACTTGATCTTGTTTGAGATGTGTGATTTCGATATGATTTTGGGTATGAATCGGTTGTCGAAGTATCATACAAATATTAATTATTTTCATAAGAAAGTAGACTTTGTGATTCTGGGATGTGAGCTCTTTCATATTCAAGGAATTCAGTGGGCAGAAGAGTCTTTTTTTATTTTGGCTATGCATGCTCAGCATTTTTTGAAGAACAAATGTGAAACCTATTTGGTGTTTGTCAATGTGGTTGAGAGCCATAAAATGTCAACAAAGGGGATTCTGGTGGTGTATGAGTTTGAAGATGTATTCCTAAATAAATTGTTTGCTCTACCGTCACACCGGGGGATAGAATTTGAAATTGATATTGTACTAAGATCGGCACCTATTTTGAACACACCCTGTAGGATGGTTCCTGTTGAGTTAAAAGAGTTGAAGCAGCACTTGCAGGATTTGTTGGATAAGGGTTTCATCAGACCCAGTTTATCATCGTGGGTGCACCAATCCTGTTTGCCAAGAAGAAGGATGGGACTTCGTTGCTGTGCGTGGATTATCATGAGTTGAACAAAATCACTATCAAGAATAACTACCCTTTGCCATAGATCGATGATCTCTTTGACCAGTTGTAAGGAACCTATATATTCTTAAAGATTGATCTTTAATTAGAGTACCATTAGTTGCAAATTAAGCAAGAGGTGTGGTGAAAATAACATTCTGGACGAGGTATGGCCACTATGAATTCCTTGTCATGCCATTTGGTTTGACAAATACTCCTACTACTTTTATGGATTTGATAAATCAAGTTTTTCGGTCCTATCTAGATAAATTTGTGGTGGTCTTTATTGATAATATATTAATTTATTCAAAGAGTTATAAAGACCACGAGGCGCATTTGAAACCATGCTCCAAACTCTTATAGTGCATAAGTTGTTTGTGAAATTGAAGAAGTGTGAGTTTTGGCTTAAAGAAGTTGTATTTTTGGACCATGTTATTTCTAATGGAGACATTTCGGTAGACCCAAAGAAGATTGTGAATGGTGGGGTATTATTTCGGATTTGTGGAGAATTTCTCCCGCATTGCTTTGCCACTTACCCAGTTGACGAAGAAGGAGGTTAGAATTGAGTGGATGGAAGATTGTGATCGGAGTTTTCAAGAGTTGAAGGATCGATTAACCTCTACACCAATTCTGATCATTCCTGCTAGTTCTGGTGGTTTTGAAGTGTATTGTGATGCCTCTAAGATTAGGCTGGGTTGTGTTCTAATGCAGAATGGAAAAGTTATTGCTTATGGGTCTTGGTAGTTAAAGATTTATGAGAAGAAATACATGACCCATGATTTGGAGTTAATTGCCTAGTGTTTGCTTTGAAGATTTGGAGACACTATTTATACAATGAAAACTTTCTTGGGTTTTCTAATCATAAAAGCCTCAAGTATTTATTTTTGTAGAAAAAACTGAATAAGAGGTAATGGAGATGAATGGAATTCCTAAAAGATTATGATTATGAAATCCATTATCAGTCTGAAAAAGCTAATGTGGTAACGGATGCTCTTAGTCGCCAAACCAGTTTTGTGACGTGGTTGCATATCATGGAGATGAAGATGCCGGATTGCTTGAAGCATTGCAATATCCAGTATTATGTTAGGGGTAACAAGATGATGTTGTCTTACCTGCAGGTGCAACAGCAAATCCTCCAGAAGATTAAAGAAGGGAAAGTGAATGATCCATTTTTTATGGATATTATTAGAGATCTTCATTGAGACTCTCAGATTGATTTTAATGTTTATGCCACCGGAGTTTGAGATTTTGGGATCGATTGTGTTCCTAATGACAAGGAGTTGAAGGAAGAGATTATGAAGGAGGCCCATCGAACCAGGTATACTATTTACGCAAGAATTAATAAGATATACCATAACTTGGGGAAGATATTCTGGTGGAGGAATATAAGAAGAGAGATTGTGGCTTTTATTGGTAGATGTCTTATCTATTAGCAACTGAAGGCTGAAAGGAAGAAACTGTTGGGTTTGTTGCAGCCACTGCCCATTCCGAGCTAAAAATGGGAGAATGTTACGATGGATTTTGTTATTAGTTTGTTGAGGACCCAGAGAAATCATGATGCAAATTGGGTCATTGTGGATCGACTAACGAAATTGGCTTATTTCTTAGCCATTTGGACAACATATTCTCGTGATCGATTGGCGCGGTGTATATTAATGAGATTGTCATACTTCATGGTGTGCTGACATATGTTCGATTGAGATCCACGCTTCATTTCTAAGTTTTGGAAGATTCTGCATTGAGCACTAAGGACGAATCTGAAGTTTAGCACTGTGTATCATCATTAGATGGATGGCCAATTTGAGCAAACTATCCAGATTTTGGAAGATATGCTTAGAGTATCGGTGATAGAGTTGAAGGGGAATTTGAATGATCACCTTGATTTATCGGAGTTTATTTATAATAATAGCTATCAGGCAAGTATTGGTATAGCTCCATTCGAAACTTTATATGATAGGAAGTGTCGATCTTCTATCAATTGGGAAGAGATCGAAGACAACGACTTCTGGGGCCTGATGTTATTTGGGAAACATCGGAGAAGATTTCAGTGATTTACGAAAAGCTGAAAATAGCTCAGAGTCAATAGAAAAGTTATACTAACCGAAGAAGATCAGAGCTCAGATTTGAGGTTGGTGATTTTATCTTCCTTAAAGTATTGCCTTTGAATGGGACATCTAGATTTGGTGTTATGGGGAAGTTAAAGTCAAGATTCATTGGACCCTTCGAGATTTTGGAGAAAGTCAGAGAGGTGGCTTATCAATTAGCATTACCACCGAGTTTGGCCAATGTGCATGATGTTTTCCATGTGTCAATATTACGGAAGTACGTTCACGATCCGATGCATGTTACTGAGTATTGACCCTTAGCTATCAATGATGATTTGTGATATGCAGAAGAGCAAGCGTAGATTGTAGAATAGAGAGATCAGATTTTGCATGCAAAGACCATTCCGCTTGTAAAAGTGCTATGAAGGAATCATTCTCATGAAGAAGTGACATGAGAAAGAGAAGAAGAGATCTCGAATAAATATCACCATTTATTTTGAGGTATGTACATCCATTTATTTTGAGGATTCGTTAAATTTTAATAACGAAATTTTATAAGTGGAGGAAAATTGTAAGGTAGTGATTTTTAAAATATAGTAATTAGGAGTAATTAAATTAATATAACCAAAATTAAATAGACTATATGTGAAAAATTATGTTTCAAAAGCAAAATAGAAAGAAGAGGGAGGATGCCCAATGCACACCCAAGGCGGTGATAGGGCACAATTTCCAAAATGAAGTGCCTAATGCACGCCCAAGGCGATGCCGAGGTGTGATTTCCAGGATTGTAGCACCTGAAGCATGCCTGATGAGCCCCCAAAGCATGATTTCCAGAATGTGACGCCCAATACTTACCCTACTAGTGCTTGAGGCGCCAATCTAGGTATATAACCCATGCGTCAACTTTTTTTTTTTGCCATTTTCGATAGAAAAGAGAGAGAGGAGAGAGAAAGAATGTGGTGGAGAAGAAGAGAAGAGGAGTTTGAGGTTTTTGAGTCCGTTTTTGGGTTAGAGTTAGTTGAGAAACTTATAGATTGGGTCAAGGTAAGTGCACTAATATACTTTTTTTTTTCTTGTTGCTCTTTTCGTTCCATTCCTTTTGGATATATTTATTTAAATGCCTGTTTAAGTATAGATTTTGAGATTCCCATATATTAAACATGCATATATATTGATTTCCTCTTCGATTTCAAAGTTTTGTAAGGTATTGTGTCAATTTGGGAAAACCCTAACCCTCACCTATGTTTTCCTCCTGTTATTTCTAGGTATATGTGGAATATGGCATTGAAATTTGGAGCCTTATTTCCATGAACATTTTTACCTTAATTATTTAATATTTATTCACAACTATTTTGTATATATTATCTTGGATGTCCTGAAAATTATATTGGGTAACTTGTATGAGGAAATTTATTGTTCAGAAATCATAATGTTTTGTTTGGCTCAATGTCGTAAGAATTTCCTAATTTTTCTAAACTCTATGTCAATTTATGCATATATTTAAAGTCATGTAAAGATTATGTAAAAAGAAATATGTGTATATGATATGAAAAGAATTATGAAAAGTATAAGAGGGAACACCACAATTTGTTAAGATTGATGAATCCTTTTTCAGAGAGTGAAAACTAAGCGTTAAGAATTAAGTGTGAAATTTTCCTTAAAAATAAGTAATCAAAAAATTAGACCAAAGATTTGTATTTTAGAGAGTGATATTTTCTGGTATGCCTTAGGATATTATAGTGGTAGATCAATGAATGTCCTTGGGCCACCGGAGAAGCTTTGGTGGTATAAGAATTATGATCTCGTATATCGGGTTAAATGTATACTGCTCACCACGGGATATTAAATTGCGTGAGTAATGCCTTAGAATATGTGGAAGTATACACATTCTGTTACTTGTTTGACTACTTCGTTAGCTGGTAAGGCCTAGTAACACTAGTCCTAAATGAATGAATTTTTGCATGTTTTAGAAATTAAAAGAATCAGATAAAAAATATAAAAGGTCAATTGTTCCGAAAATACATTTGATCATATTTCATGCTTATACATATGCATTATGATCCTATCCCGTTCCTTCAATTTATTTTAAGTATATTGCATCTGTTCTTACTTATATTTGTACCTTATTGAATATTCGACTCACTCTCTTACTATTTTTCTTACTTTCAGATGAGTATGTGTTGATGTCCAATGAGGAGGATTAAAAGTCATGGATTTACTAGGCTTGGAGGATAACTTTGTGGATTTGTGTATATGTATGGAAGAATATATTGATGTATTTTAGTTATTTTGGTGATACTCTGATGAGTTTAGTTTTCACTATATATCGATGATTTTATATACTTCTGTGCGTCATTATGGTTTATTTTTGGTATCTAGTGGCATCTCTCTATCCCGACATTATATCCGAAGATGCATCGTTAGAGCTATGAATTTATTATGGCAATTTTGGAGCCTGTGAATGCTTGGCTTTTTATTTATAAGATTGAATATTTTGTAATTTGTATTTTGATTTGACAGACATTATGTTCAGGAAGTTCCAAGCAAATTAGGTCCGTCACATCAACTATCAGGTTGTAGACAGTGGTTTTTCTTAGGACTTCACATTTATATATGTGGTGGTCTTTATGGTTGAATTCTGGTTTTGGGTAAATTGTTTATGACATCATTATCATGCATATTTTGTGCCAGCTTGTAATATAGTTGTGATATAAGTTGCAAGGAAACCAAAATTTAATGGTTTGAGAAAATAAACCTTATGATTTATGAAGTGATAGGTATGAAAATATCAAAGGTCAAGGCGACATTGGATCTAGCCAGGAAGATGATTATCTTGCTAACATGAAAGGATGATAGAAGCTATAGACCGAATGGTTCATAGGCAACTAAACCCTGACCAAGGTGGGAATCCAAGGCATTCTATGACAACTTATGAGCGGTTCACAAATGAGCATGTCTGTATTATTGGGAGATTTGAATCCAACCTAGGTGGAAATATGTATCCGTCAAATAGAGAATGTGTTTTCGTTGATCAGTTGCTTAAAGGAAGAGAAAGTCAAGTTCACTGCTTATAAGCTAAACAAGGAGGTTGATTATTGGTAGGCCATTAAAAGAAAAAGTTTGGGCCTAGATAATGAGAAAATTCCTTTAAAGGCTTGGAAGATATGATTCAAAGATAGTGACTTTGTGGTTGAAAACCTATAAAGAAGTACTTGATCGGGCCTTACTATTTGAATAGGAGTCAAAGGGAAAAACTTATTTGAGAAAATAAATGGAAGCTGAGAAGACCAAGGTTTGGGATTGGAAGAAACCTACAAGAGGTCTAATTCTCATGATAAAGAGATGAGAAAAGGAGTTGACATTCAAGGAGTACAAGCAAGCAAAAACAAGCTAAAATGATGTATGATTGGTATAGAAAGTTACATCGATGGTGGTCATCTCATAACCAGACCAAGGCCTATTTCAATTGTAGTCAATCCTGCAATATGATCAAGGAATCTTCCACCCAATGAGGCAAACCAACAGGAAGTTAAATGCTTTGGGGAGAGCTTTTACAGTGATAACTAAGTATGCGGATGTATTTCCATTAGCGGTGAAAGTTAAACTTTTAATTTTTAAGATTTCAGCTCAAGCGTTATTGGACCTAGTGTGAACATATTCATTCATGTCCTTTGAATTTGTATGTTTGCATTCACCACATAGAAACATGGACTATATTTTAGTGGTGTCTATGTCTTTGGGTAAGTCTTTTAATAATCAACATTATATATTCTAGGTGCATAGGTTTAAGTTGGCTGTAGGTTTAATTTTATTAGACATGTATGATTTTGATATAATTTAATTTTAAGGTTTAATTTTGTTATACTATTATGTCATTGTGGATTCCATCCACAAAATGTGCAGTTTTTGATTATGAATTGTGAGTCTTTCAATTTTTTAGTGAATAAATGTAAAAAGTCAACCTATATGGTTTCTATCCTGCATACGTGTCATTTAATGATAGGCAGCTGTCAATTATACCTTGCCTATGTTACCACTACTATAAGTAATAATGTGCTAGCTAAGTCAATTCTGATGGTTAGAGAATTTATGGACGTGTCTCCGAAGGATCTTCATAGATTGTCACCGAATAGGGAGATCAAGTTTGAAATTAAATTAATATCAGGATTTGCGTTGATTTCTAAGGCTCCATACAAGATGGCTCCTTTGGAGTTAATTGAGTTAAAAAAACAATTACAAGAGTTATTAGGAAAAGGGTTTTATTCAAGTGAGTATTGTACCTTGGGTTATACCGGCTTTATTTTTTATAAAAAAGGATAGGTCTATAAAGTTGTATAGAGATTATTAAGAGTTGAATAAGATAATTATCAAGAGCAGGCACCATTTATAGAGAATAGATGACTTATTTGATTAATTGTAAAGAATCTAACTATTCTCAAAAATTGATCTTTGATATGATATTACCAATTGCGAATCAAGAATGAAGATTTGGCAAAAATGGATTTCCTGACAAGTATGGTCATTATAAATTTCTTATGATGTCATTTGGAATAATGAATGCCCATGCAACATTTATAAATTTATGACTTGAGTGTTTCAACATTACTTAGATTAATTTATGAGGCTATTGTTAATGATATTTTGCAATATTCAAGGAATTATGAAGTGCATGAAATTATTTGAGGATTGTTTTACAAACACTAAGGGAAAGATAATTGTATATAAAGTTAAAAAAAAAAAAAAAGTGCAAATTTTGGCTTAAAGGAAGTGCTTTTCTAGGCCACATGATGTTGAAAGGAGATGTGTCAATGGATCCAAAGAATATTGAGGCAGCCATAAGTTGGGGTCAACCAATAAATCTAATAGAAGTTTAAAGTTTTCCCAGGTCGGTTGGATATTACACAAGTTTTGTTTAGAACTTTTCTGGAATTATAGTTCCATTAACCCACTTAATGTAAAAGAAACTAGTGTTAATGAGGAATGTGAAAGGAGTTACGAAATTTAAAGGATCATTTTATAATTGCCTCATATTTAGCTATTTCAAAGGAATTTGGAGGGTATGTGGTTTACTATGATGCATCCAAAAGAGAGGACTGTGTTTTAATGCAACATTGAAGAGTTATTGCCTATGATCAAGGCAAGTCAAACTCATGAGAAGAATTATCCAAACCATGACTTGGAGTTAGTTACTATCATCTATACTTTGAAGATTTGAAAATATTATCCTTATAGAGAAAAGTTCACCATATATTTAAACTAAAAAAAATTAAAATATTTGTTGTGAGGTCTGAGTTTCCAAAACATAGTAATTCTAGTAATTAAATTGATATAACTAAGTTTGGGATAAGGTCCGAGTTTTCAAAATATAGTAATTCTAGTAATTAAATTAATATAATTAAATTTGGGATAAGTAAGATTGAGAAAAGTAAAAAATTAGCCTTAGTACAACAAGCAGCAGAGCTGGGCTCACTGCCGACTCAAGCCCAACAGTGAACGCTAAAAGCAGGTTGTTCCGAAAAGGGGCATGCACGCCGCTCACTTGAGCGCAAAGGAGGGTGCCAATTCTAGTAGCTTCTACGCATGCCACTTGCTTAAGCGAGATAGAGGGCGCCAATTCCAGTTTAGGTGCGCTTAACGTGCATTTGCTAGGCGCTTGAGCACAAGCCCGATTTTCTTGCCACCGATTGATTTCATTTTTGTTATAAAAGGGAAGGGGGGAGAGAGAAGGCCAGTTCGCACGAAGAGCAACGAAGAAAGGAGAGGAAAAAAAGAAAAAAGAAGGGAGATTTTGGACGTTCCATTCCGATCCAAGTAAGAATAACAGTAGATCGGACTAAGTTAAGTGTACATCAGATGTTATTTTTTTATTTTTACCGTATTTCAATATCTCCATTTTGATATTTATGCTTTAAAACCCTCACCCTCTAAATTTTGCTATGAATGTTGCATGATTCTCATGACTCTTGAATTAAATTTCATGTTTATGTATATATATCATGACCTGTGGAATCAATTTCATGGAACGACTCATGTTTTGTATTCAATTTGTATTCGGATAGTTTTCTCTAAACCCTAACTTGAAAAATAGTGATATATTGGTGGTAATATGGATAGATTTTGTATTTTTATATGATTATCAAAGTTTATGGCCTCGATTTCACTGTTTTGTATATGTTTTGTGTCCGATTTCTGTCTGGAAGCTTCGTGTGGAACCCTAGGACAAGCATTAGGGATTTGGTGATTGAAAATCTTAAATCTTGAGATTGAAGTGTTAATTAGAGATTTGATGAGGCTTGTCTGACGATTTGTACTTAAAGAGTTTTTCTGAAACTGTACCATTAAATTATCAAGAAGCTCTGAAGTTAACCGAAAGATTAATGGTATGAATTAGAATGGTTTTTTTTTTTTTTTGAGGCATCACGAGTTACGATTTGGGAAATAAGGACAATGATACCTCCAATTAAGTAAATCAGTAGGAAGGTCGGACCTAGGATTTCCGTATAGTCAGATAAAGTTCATCGGCATAACATGAAAATGACCTCGTCCTTCGGGTGATGTGTTGTCCGTCTCTCAATCGGGGCGCTAAATAATAGAAATTAGGTCTAAAAGAATCATCCTGTCTCAGGATGTAAAGTATGGAGGAAAATAGTTAAACTAAATAGTTAAATTGAATAAGAAATCATCTTACTCTCAGGATGTAAAATATGGAGGATAATGATTAAGTCAAAGAACAAGCATCATGTCATTAGGATGTAAAATATAGAGGGTAATAATAATTAAATAAAAAAGAATCATCCTGTCCTTGGAATGTAAAGTATGGAGGATAATAATTAAGCTAAAAATGGACATCCTGTCCTCAGGATGTAAAGTAAAGAGGATAATAATTATTAAAATGAAAAGAGCTATCCTACCTCGGAATGTAAAGTATGAAGGATAGTAGTTTTAAAAGAGAAGTTAAATTACATGAACCTTGAACTAAGAACTAAGGAATTATGATTGAATTACTTTCAAATAAGGACCCCGAACTAAGAATAAATGAGGAATTTGTGTTTTTGATCCAAGTTTTTAGAACCGAGAAATTTTTGTATGATTATGCATTATTTTCATGTTCATGCCTCGCCCGTATACATATTTGATTCTTGAATTTTTTATATATTTATTTGTCATTTTATATGTGCATATTTACATGATTTACATATTCTTGCGATTTGGAGTACATTTGCTGAGCTGCTAGCTTACTCCTTACTTTTTGTTTATTCCTCCAGATAAGCAGGAGCCTGATAAGAATCGAAATCAGAACTAGCTAGAAGAAGAAAAGCTTGTGAGTTTTGAAGACCTTGGAAGATTTTGGTGATTGAAGGATTTTGGATACATATAGGTAGTATTTTGGGATGAACGTTGTAGATTATGATAATGTAAAATGCTATGATATTATGTTGGATGTATTGTTCTTATTTCTACAAGTTAACATATAGATTTAGTCACTTCTGCACTATTTTGATGTTTAGATTGCTATGGTCCTAGATGACATCTCTCTTAGATCTAATACGGTAGTTTTGGAGCACTATGATGGAGCTATGGATAATATAACGCTTTATTGATCCTGTGTTTGTGTAACGAATGAATGTGAAAGTATATTCATCTGTACGTTTGTCCAGATTGTAAAAAATACTTATTGTTTATATGGATTTTGATCAGTTTTAGAGGAGACTCTACTAAAATTACTATAAAATTTAATAATTTAAAAATTATGGATATTAGTTTTGTTTGTTTATTCACAGAAGGTCTTTAGAAGATAAGGACCCATTCTATCACATTTGTTCTCCTAAAAGGAATTGAATATAAAACAAAAAATGGGGGGTGGACCTATTGAAAGATTATAATTACATAATCTAGAATAAATCGAGAAAGACTAATGTGGTGACTGATACTTTAAACCGAAAGTTTGCAAATGTAATGGCTCATTTGATAATCAAAGAGATGAAGCTGTCAGATGACATGAAGGAGAGTAACATTAGATTACACTCTTATGGTACACATATAATAGTGTCATATTTTCAAGTACAAGTAGAGATTTTCGAAAGGATCAAGAGAATGGAAATGGATGATCAACCTTTAGTGAATATAGTTGAGGATTTAACTGGGGAATCAAGAGCTAGTTTTAGTGTCCAAGTTGATGGTGTTTGAAGGTTTTGCAATCGCATTCACATACCAAACCTTAATGAAGTATATCGAACGAAGTATAGGACTCATTCAAGAATAAATAAAAATGTATCAAGATTTGCAAATATTTTCTAGTGGAGGAACACAAAGAGATTTTGAAGAGTGTGTAGGAAGATACATTATTTGTTAATAAGTGAAAGCCAAACATAAGAACATGTCTGGTCATTTGCAATCTATGTCGATTCCGAATAAGAAATAGAAGCACATATTAATGGATTTTGTAATTAGTTTTCCAAAGACATCAAGAAAGCATAATGTAGTGTGAGCGATTGTAGATCAATCAACAAAATTGGCTCATTTTATTAAAGTATGAATGCCATTTTTAAGGGATCATTTAGCAAGGTTATGCATTAACAAGGTGATTAGACTTCATGTTGTTCTAGCTTTTATCATATTGGTTTAAAATTCGAGATTGATGTCCAATTTGTAGGAGTATTTGCATTGGGTATTAGATAATAAGTTAAAATTTAGTACGGCATATTACCTACAAACAAATGAATAGTTTGAGTGAATGATTTAAGTTTTAGAGGATATGTTGCAATTATCAATCTTTGAGATAAAAAGAAATTGGGATGACTACTTGTTGCTAACTGAGTTCGCATGCGAAAACAATTACCATGCAAGCAACCGTATGACATATTTTAAAGCAATTTATAATAAAAATTATTGTTTCCTAATCAATTAGGAGAAAATTGGAGATCGAAAACCGTTAGGATTGGAGATAATGATAGAAATTTCGAAAAGGATTTAGTTAATCCAGGATCAGTTCTAAGTTACTAAAAGTCAATAGAAAAATTATATAGACTGTAAGGGATTTGGTTGATTTTCAAAGTGGATGGTCATATATTTTTTGAAAATATTTCGATTTAAGGGAGTCTTGAGATCTGGATTAAAAAAAAAAATTAAAGCCAAGATTTATTAAATTATTTCAGATATTAAAAATGATTGAAGAAGTAACTTCTAGATTAGCCTTACATCTAAGCATGGTGGACTTCCATGATGTGTTTCACATATCGTTGCTTTGTAAGTATTCCTATGACCAGTTGTGCATTATTAACCAATAACTCTTGCAAATCAATGAAGATTTGATGTATATTAAGGAACAAGTACAAATCCTTGTACAACGAGATTAAATGCTTCATATAAAGGTGATTCTTTTGATTAAGGTACTATGAAAAAATTATTCTTTTGATGAAGATCCGCCGGAGTAAGAAGATGGGATTAAGAAGTACCCATATTTGTTCATTTGTTTATATATGTGAATTTTGAGAATGAAATTTTATAATAAGAAAAATGTAACATCCAAATTCTTAATATGATTCATGACATAAACAAATAATATGATTAAGTGAATATTAAAAACATTCTTTGTTCAACTAAGAAAACTAAGTATGGAGTAACCAAGAAGAGCACCTGATTGGTGTAATAGACACAAGAGCTTGCTTGATATGTGCTAGTGTGTATTTGTTCAAATATCATGGTGCCTGATAAACATTTGATGGATACTCATGTGCAAATTCAAATTAGTTTGCACACCAGACTCGCATATATTTAAAGGATTTTTAGTCTTTTTAGTTCATTTGTGATTGACCGAAAAATCTACTGAAAATTTGGCAGAATTCTGTCTATAAAACGGATGTTCGTCAAATACAAACCTATACAAAACCTTGTACATAACCCACAAATACAAACAACATATACACATGATCCCTAAACGTCACAACAAATACAAGGGTGGTACCAACGTCACAACTCTAGTACGACGCCAGCTTAAAAGGATGCCAACTATGAACCAATTACAATCATATAAGATATCTTCAGAAGCTACTACATCCATCAATGAACAGCGGAAACTAGCTAAACATCCATCAATTATCATAACATACATATATATAAGTATCAAAATAATTATTACAGTATCCATACTTTATACAAAATAACAAAACTAAGTCCTCAAAAGCTCTCCAATTTGTATCAGCTACCTATTCTACTCTTACAGCCTATTCGGATTTGTCGGGTATAATAGCTTGCTCATCTGGAAAAAAAGTGAAGTAAAGGTGAGCTAACAGCTTAGCAAGTATATCATAATAAAAAATAGTAGACAATATATGTAAAGATGAGCAAAGGAAAGAGACATAATCATAAAAGAAATGTATAAACAGGAACACGATCAAATATGCTTTAGAATACAATTTATTTCTCTTTGAGATATACTTTATAAACGATTATTCATCTTTGTGGATCAGGATCAGTAAGACCTACTAACTAAGGGTGTGGGAGAACGAGAAAATGATCGTGATACACCACAATGATCTAAGGTCATAAGCTCCTATTATTGACTCAGAGGTAATGGCCATCTACATATCATGCCTATAGACAGGCCGATAACACAAGGCCCCCATATGTAACCTCGGGGCCCAGATGTAGTTATCGTCTTTTCACAGTAATATCCAAAAGCTTGCCAAGAGCATTATCCGCTAAAATACGCGGCCAAGGTGATCTTTGACTCTCTACTGTAATGCTACTGGTAGGCCAAGGGGTATTACCTCTGCATCACAATTTCATGGTCCTAGTTTCATGGTTTCTTCTTCATTTGAGGGAAGGTCCACCACAATTCAATCCTTAATATCTTCATTCGGGAGAACCATTTGATCCCAAATTATATTGTGGACTTCCCTCCAATTACATATATGATTATTATCTTTCCTTTGAATTTAAATCTTTTCACAAGTTAATTTAGATGCATGGATGGCACAATGCATAGGAAAGATTAGAATTCCTTACCACATTAGGCAATTATCACTTTGCAGGCCTCCGGAACACTTTTCTTCCACACATAGAGCACAATCATATTTTTCTAGAGCTTGTAATTGAACACATGCAATTAATCATATTTTCATAACAATCAGTTAGGGTGGAAGCATGCAATTTTTTATTTATTCTAGGGTGAATAGTAACAGTAAACCGGGCAAATCAGATAAATAACCATAAATACTTTGAGTAATAATTATGGGCTACATATTCTTCATATTTTTGTGGGTATCGGGATACAAATACCCAGAAAAAAATGAATAAAAATCAAAAGAGGAGATAAAAAGGGTATGAAAGCACTTACCTCGACGCGATCTACACTTTTTCAACTAGCTCGAGCTCGGAATCAGACCCAAAAGTCTCTGTTTGCCTGTTTCTATCTTTTCTCCCTGAGTTATTGAATCCCTTTTCTGTTTCCTCCGTGAGTTATTGAATCCCTTCCCCCATCCCCTCATTTATTA
>JAODPA010068246.1:0-10285 GCA_025585075.1 Nepenthes mirabilis | reverse complement strand
TACAAAAAAAAAAAAATGGGTCGCTTGATTTATATCTAAAAGATACACAAGCAACACATGTATAAGGACTATGAGCATATTTCACCCAATATTCTCATACATAAGGCACACCTGTCCAGTGAATGAGAATATTTTATTCAATATTTCTGTGACTGAAAGAGTCACTTAACATGTGTCTATCACACGCATATGAACTGCTTTTAAGTTTTTCCCTGGACTTGTTTTTATTGCCTTATTTTCAACACAGAATATATATACTTCTCTTCTTCTAGCATTCGCCATCACAAATTGAGACGTCAAGCTTTAAGAAATTGCTATTGGAGAAGAAAGCATCCTTCCAAGGAAAAACTTTTTCACTTGCTTTTGAGAATTAATTATAAAGGTTTTTACATCTCAATAACTTTCTATCATCTGTAAACATTTATTCCGACCTATAATTCTTCGTGGTTCATTGGTTGTTAGACATTGGATTTCAATAGTGTTTAAAAATTTACTAATGGGTAAAAACAATATCAATAAAAAAATTAAAAGTTGTCTGATTTTACTGTTATAAATAAACTTAATGCGTTATTAGTAGTGTTCATCAGTTAGAATTAAATCTGTTACTATTTAATATGTTTGTATCATCTTAGTTATAAATTAATTTTCATATTATTTTTACTTTTACTGGTTGGAAAAACTCATGAAATTTCACTTGAAAAATGAAGAGTTTTCAAGGGGGTCATCCGTCAACAATTTGTCCGTTGATTTACTTTTTGCTATGTGCATATTATTATTAGGGATATTTTTATTGTAAAATAATCTATTGATCTTTACGACATCTAAAAAAGAATATTTTTTATATGTATTGAATATTCATATTTGTTATACCTCCACAACAGCAAATGGTTTAAGTAATAGTTAATTAGGGTAGTTCTAGTCTTTTAATTGATATTATAAATTATTTTCTATTCTTAACTCTTTCATCCGTCTAGATGTATTCAAGTCAATCTTTACCTATCACTCTCTACTTTAGTTAGAGTAATTACATCTATTGAAAAGTTTGCTCATGAGTGTTACTAAAATCAATGTATGAACATGTTTAAGGAAGTATTCAATCAGGCCAGACACCACCCTATAATATGGTAGATGGCAATACTGAAAATAAATATTATTGAAATCTTCTAATTAGAGTAGTAAGAGATTACATGTTATTTTTATGATTTTTTTTTAAAAAAAACCTTTAAATAAGTATATATGTATGACACATCTAATAGATCTTGAAAAATTCTTAAATTAATTAATCAGTGTACCAAAATGGTAAAGAATTGAAAGTAGATCATAATGAAAGTAGATCTTGGTCCATAGGCTTATTTCCAAGTTACAATTGCTCACCACCAAATTTGAATAAGTTAGAATAAACGATAAATAGATATTTGATAAATTATATGTTAAATTAAATGATATCCTAAACTTTACTTTGAATCTTGCTGAGAGAATTTCTAAAAATTCAATTATCCAAAAAGTCATAAAATCTCTTTATGAATGATTTAGGTCTAAAGTAACAACAATAGAATAGAATAAAGATTTAGATAATGTCAAAATTAAAATATTTATAGGTTCATTACAAACTCATAAAAATTTTTAACCAAAGTCTAAGAAAATTAAATCCATTACCTTAAATTCTATTATGAAGGAAAAACAAATTGATCGGATGTAAATTCCTTGGTGGATGAGAAATTTGCTTTATTTGTTAAGCACTTCAATTGTTTTTTTTTTTTTTTATGATCAATAAAAGAACTCAGAAAAAACAGAAAAAGAAATACTATCACTTAAATAAATTAAAGAAAAATAAAAGAGAGTTCAAAAATACAAAAACTAAAAATTCTCAAGAGCTAAAGTGTCATAATTGTCATGACTTTAGCCATATTTAAATTGAATGTCTAAAATATAAAATATAAAAAGGAATGCTATAAATACTTCCATGACTAATAATGAAGAAGATGACAATAACAATGAAAGATATTTAGAAGAAGATGAGGTGAATTATATAGCTTTCATGGTTTATGTTGCCGGTTGTAATGGAGATGTAAGTAAAAAATTAAAGCAATTTGATTATGCTCAAGATGAGTTTGAAAATAATTTTGAAAACCTTTAACAGGCCTATAATAAATTGGTTAGAATGTTTTTAAAGGTCGAAACTAACAAATAAATTAACAACAAATTGACGAAATTATAAAAAGAGGTAAAAAGATATCGTACCAAATTTGAACATGTTGAAGGGAAGTATAAACTTTAAATTATTAACAAGTCATCAAATAAAAAAACTAAAACTTTTAAAACTAATATAGAAAAGGTCAAAAATGATCTTAAAATCTTTTAAAGTGGAATAAGAAACTCAATCATACATTTAGTATATAAAAAACAATTAGAAAAATATTTTGACCTTATAGAATATATGTCAAATGCTAAGGTCACCACAAAAAATAATTTTGTTTATGCCACCTCCATTCATAAGAAAAGTAATGCAAATAGGTTTTTTATCAAACAAAACTGAAATTGGATCAATAGAAAGAATGCAAATAGGGTTCTTTGTTAGGGTCATTTATATGTTGATATATTCCGTGATTATATTTGACCATATATCGATATTCGATTGTATTCATTGAAGTACTGCATCAATTTATTTTCACGGTTGTCTGTTTTCAGTGTCCTGCACCTGTTGTTCACCTGATCTGTACTCGAGCTTAGTTTCCAGTAATCACACGTTTGATGTTCGCTCGCCATTCGCTCGAGCCTAAATTCCAGTAGCCTCGCACCTGCTGTGCGCTCGACATTCACTTGAGTCCCAATTCCAATAGCCTCGTACCTGCCGTGCGCTCAAGCCCCAAAACCAGTAAACTTGCGCCCGAAGCTCACCACATTATGTTTTTCCAAATCTTTCTATATATTTTTTTCTTCTTTTAGTTGCCATAACTCTTGCTTATACATTTTACAGCCCCCACTTTAAGAGAAAATAATATTCTATTACTTTAATCTTATTCTATTTGAGAAAACCTCAATTATATTATTGTGTTCTTGTCTTAACAATTTTTTTACCACTTTCACTTTACCGATATGACACTCCCTACCCATTTACCTTTGTTGACGACGTTGGTAATATGAGGAAGAGGTTTTGGTGGTGTATGGTACTTCAAACTGTTTGTGAGAGAAGATTGATGTAAAGATTAAAAAGCGTCCGATTTTGTTACCATGGGCAAATCCAATGAGCTCATTGGTAGAGATCACTTGATGGGAGTAAGTCGGCTATATTAACGTATCGTTACCACCCGATCTGTAAGTTAATTTTTCTTTCCATATGTGAGATATTGAAAGAAATTTGGGACATTCTTGAGATTACCCATGAAAAAACTAAATTGGATAAAAATTTAAAATTATAAATGTTCACCACTAAATTTAAAAAAATTCGGATGAAAGATGACGAAATATTTGATGAATTTTATATAAAATTGAATGATATTATTAATTCTATATTCAATTTAATAGAACGTATTCCTGAGAATGGAAATGTAAAGTCCTGCGATATTTACCTGAACATTTTAAACCTAAAGTTATTACTATTAAAGAGAGTAAAGATATTGATAAATTAAAAATAGAAAAACTTGTTGGATTCCTTCAAACATATAAGCACACTATTTCTTAAATAACAACAAACAAATTAATTGTCATGAAAACTATAAAGGAAGAGAGTGATTGTCACTTGAACGAAGAGTCATGTAGTGATTGGGATTTTGCCATGTTCATAAAAAATTTTAAAATTTTTTTTAAAAATAAGAATAGTAAACGAACTTCCAAAGGAAATGATTTGTTTCATACTTCGACTAAGAAAGAGAAAAAGAAGACTAAAGATTCTAAAAATAAGAAACCTTAAGAAATCCAATACTTAATGCCACGGCTTTGGTCATATCCAGACTGAATGCCTACATTTTTAGCATTAGAAACAAAAAACTTTGAATGTATCTCTAATGGATGATGAAGATGATAAAAATCACGATGAACATTCCTCAGAAGATGATGAGGTAAATTATATGGCCTTCAAGATATATCTATTATTAGTGGTGACGAAACCACTAGTACGCCTCTTGAACAACAATCAGATTCCTCTCATAAAGAATCTGATTATGAATTTGATGGGTTTCAAGAAATATATAATAAATTATTTGAAAATTACTTAAAAGTAAATAAAATAAATAAAATCTCAAACAGTATGCTCATCGGATTGGAAAAACAAAATGCAGA
Organism: Nepenthes mirabilis; assembly: GCA_025585075.1. Lineage (NCBI taxonomy): Eukaryota > Viridiplantae > Streptophyta > Magnoliopsida > Caryophyllales > Nepenthaceae > Nepenthes > Nepenthes mirabilis. The sequence goes on along the minus strand of JAODPA010068246.1, from coordinate 6,007 downwards.
AGTTATGACTAAATTGATTAGTGCCATAAATACACATCGTGAATTGAAAATGCGTAACAGCTCCTTAATCTCTAAAATTAAATTCCTAGAATTGGAGTTTGAAAAAATTAAGAACAATATGAGAAAAGTTTTAAGTGGAATTTAAAAACTTGATCACACGTTGGGTATTCAAAAAGTTGTTGGAAATAAAAAGGATTTGAGGTATATTGAGAATATTTTCTAACATGGTCCGCAACCTAAAATTATTTTTGTTCCCGCCACAAAAATCCCACACAAAAGTATTAACACATCTAAAATTACTAAGTTGATGTCTCAATATGTAGAGAAACGATTTGGACCAAATCCCTTGTCTAATCCAAATAGCCAAAAGGTGATACATAAATCCACTAAAATTCACCAATCAACTAAAGTAAATACCCATTTTCACCAAAGATCTAGGAATTCCCTTTCCATGCTTAAGTTTGTTCCTATTTGTCATGTGTGTGGGAAGATTAGTCACATTTGTCCCCATTACTATGCCATGAATATTCCGTACAATCAAATATAAGAAAATAAATAAATAATTTTGTTAATCATATTTAACAACTGAATGAACAAGTAAAAATGTTAAATTAGAAAGTAAATTTGGAGAGAAAAATATGAATTAAGAAAAATGAATTGAAAAAATCTTCTAAACCTTATTCATGCAATGTTACTCACATTACCTTGAAAGCCCAAAATCAGTCTCTGTGGTACTTGGATAGTGAATGCTCTAAACATATGTGTGGAAATAAAGCCATATTCTCCTTATTATCGGACCATCCTAATGGGACGGTTATCTTTGGTGATAGCGTTGAAGCTCCTATTCTTGGCCAAGATATGATATGTATTTTCAGACTTTCAAAGCCTTATGATGTCTTGTATGTCTCAAGGTTAAAATTCAACCTCTTAAATATTAGCTAGTTATGTGATGAAAACTTTGAAGTCCGATTCTTTTAGAATAAATGCAACATCTACGACACAAATGGCTCAATTGTCTTAGAGGGTAAAAGAACTCCCGACAATCTTTATGGTATAGTGCCAAATCACATTCTAAGATACAACCCTATTAAAATTGATTCTACAGAATGATGGTATTAACATATTGGCCACTTAAAATTTAAAATCATGTCCAAAATTTCGAAGAAAGCTGTGTTAAAAGGCTTTCTAAATTGTCAAATGTCAAATATCATGTGTGTGGCCCTTATCAACTAGGAAAATAAATTAGAACGAGTCACTCATCTCTTAGTGGCATTCACACATCGTGTCCCCTTGAACCGATTCATATGGATCTTATAGGACTATCTAGAACTAAAAATTTAGGGGACAAAATTATATTGTAGTGGTTGTCGATAATTACTCTAGATATTCTTAAATAGATCTTATCTAAGAAAAGTTCGATACGTTTGATTACGTAAAAATTTCGTGTAAAAAACTCACTAATGAAAAAGGAACTTCTATCGTGAGAATCCTTAGTGACCATAGAAAGGAATTCAAAAATTCTAGTTTTGAAAATTTTTATAATGGGGAAAGAATTCATCATGAATTATCATCCCCTATCACCCCTTAACAAAATAGTATTGTTGAATGATAAAATTAGATTATTCAAAAAATGGCTAGAACTATAATACAATGTAAGAATGTTGCAATACACTTTTGGGATGAGGCCCTAAGCATAACTTGTTACATAATCAACTGGGTCTATTTAAGACCCGGGGCAGAAACAACTCCATATGAACTTTGAAGAGGAAAGAAACCCAACGTTAAGTATTTCCATGTCTTTCGTACTCTATTCTTTATTTTACGGGATAGGAAAAATTTAAGCAAGTTTGACTAAAAAAATGTTGAATGGATGATCTTGGGATATTCCCTAACTAGTTGAGTCTATTGGGTCTATAATTTTCGCACTCAAATTATTATGAAATCCATTAATATTGTTGTGAATGATATTCCTAATAAGTATCCTAAAACTCGTGATTGTTCTGATTAAGAGGATAATCAAGTTGAATCTTCACCTGACTTAGTATTTCCTGATATTTCGTAAGTGACTCCTAATGTCTTTCCTATAAAGGAATCTTCTATCAGGGTAAAGTTAAATCACCAAAAGACCTTATATTAGGCGATTTAAGTGAAGATATGAGATTATACCAACGTGTTCAAAACCTGCTCTCCTATACTTGTTATGTTTCTCACATTGAACACAAAAAGGTAAAAGAAGCCTTGTCTGATGAGTGCTGGACAAATGCCATGTATGAGGAATTAAACCAATTTGTAAGAAATGACGTATGGTCTTTAGTTTTTTGGCCTACACATACAAATGTTATCGGGACCAAATGGATCTTCAAAAATAAAACTGATAAAAATAAGAATATCACCCGAAATAAAACTCTCCTTATTGCTCAAAGATATACACAAGTGGAGGGCATCGATTATGATGAGACTTTTACTCAATGGCTCGTCTCGAATCTATCTATATCCTTTTGTCTATTGCTTATATGATGAGATTTAAATTGTATCAAATAGATGTGAAAAGTGTATTCCTAAACATTCAAGAGAAAGTCTATATGAAGCAACCAAAGGGATTTGTGAGTCCTGCATTTTCAGACCATGTGTACAAATTAAAAAGTGCCTTATATGGACTTAAGCAAGCTCCCTAAGTTTCGTATGAGCGTCTCACCTTGTACCTTTGTGATCATCGTTTTGTTCGAGGCAGTGTTGATAAAACCTTATTTGTAAAAATGATGAAAAAATATATATTGGTAGCCTAAGTTTATGTTAATGGCATCGTCCTTGGTGCTACTATTGACTCCCATACTCATTCTTTTGTTGACTGCATGGCCTCAGAATTCGAATTGAGTATGGTTAGAGAACTTATAATTTTCTCGACTTACAAATTTGGCAACTCTCTCATTGTAGTTTTATGTCTCAAGCAAAATATGCCAAGAACCTTGCCAAAAGTTTCAATCTTGATAACTCCAAACATAATCGGTCACCCATGAGCACTTTATCAAAATTGGACTGTGATCCTATAGGAAAGAGCATCGATCTAACTCTCTATAGAAGTACGATCGGCAATCTCCTATATTTAATCATTAGCCGACCCGACATTGCATTTAGTATCGGTATCTACGCCTGATATCAATCTGATCCAAAAAATCTCATTTAAGTGCAATTAAGCGTATCATTTGTTACATCAATGAGACTTCTGATTATGAAATTTTCTTCTCTAACGACTCCAATTTTTCCTTGGTTGGATATTTTGATGTCGATTGGGTTGAAAATATTGATAATCGAAAAGGCACCTCCGGTGGATATTTTTATGTCGGCTCCAATCTGGTGGTTTGGATAAGTAAGAAATAAAATTTCATCTCATTATCTACTATAGAAGCCGAATACATTGCCGCGGGGAGCTACTGTACGCAACTCTTGTGGATGAAACAAATGCTTCTTGATCACGGTATTATTCAGAACACTGTAATTATTTATTGTGACAATACTAGTACTATCAATATTTCCAAAAATTCTATTTAGCACTTCCACACCAAACATATTGATATTCGGCATTATTTTATTCGTAAGCTCGTGAAAACTCGAGTCATCTCTCTTGAACATACTCCAACCGACAATCGACTAGTCAACATCTTCATTAAACCCTTGGATAGTATAGGTTTTGAATTTTTACGAATTGCTATCGGGTTTGTTCACCTCCCAATGAATAAATTATATTCAATTTTTATTAAAAAAATAAAAAAAAAAGAGGAAAGCGAGCGCAAATTGCATGCGCCGGCCTTCCATGCGCTCAAGCGCCGCTGCCTGTTGCCTTTGTCTTCCAGTGAGCAGCGAGCGCCTCGTCAAACCCTCATTTGGCGCTCTCTCTTTTCACTCATTTTTCGCTCTCTGCTGCCTCCTCTCTCTCACAGCAACCTCTAGATCCGCCTTTATTCATCTCAATTGTGGGCATCTCTCCAGATAATCTCCTCTTTTCTCTTCGTATTTGCGTTTCTGCGCCTCCTCCACCGTTAATAGCGGCGCCGCAGCTCTTCCCTTATTTTACTGGAATTCCTCATGGGTCACTCCCGTTTCGGCCGACCTCACTAATTTCTTACCGTTTCGCTCCAAGTCCACCTGTTTGTGCGTGGATCTCGTGTGTCCAGCCATGGCTTCAAGCTCCCCTATTTTCTGGTTCATTATGGCGCCCCTGGTGCCTCCCCTGATTGTGAACCCTCGCCAACCTCATCGTGGTTGGGCGGTGCCAGTCATGGATCCAACCTGGCTTTTCTTGCAAGCCCTGCGGCCCGCATGCTGCGATGGCAGTGTGCTGCCGCCCTGCCCTATTTCAAGTGTTGCCCTCTTTCTTCGGGCCGCTCATCAGGCGCACGCCTTGCGCACACTAGGCGCCAGGCATTGTTCCTGTCTCCAACTCCCACACGCACCCGCCACCACACACATAGCACCACACTCACAAAAAAAAATTGAGGCTCCGGTATTACATTATTCAAGTATTCTTACAGTCCTCTCATATGTGTGTATTTCATATGTCGAGCCCGCGAAAATCATTTGCTCGCAAATCAATCGGCAAGCACAATCGGCCAAGTGGGCTCTCCGCCCCCGTCCATTTCATCAGTCCTGAGGCTAAAGCTCTGTTCATCTCGCACATATCTTAGCGGTAACTCTCCTTTGAACGGGAAGTCTGCCTCCCCTCCCTCGACCCCTCCATCTCATTCGTCTTCATCGACCGGCATTGAGAGCCAGTCCTTACCATTTTGGTTGCTCCTTCTGCTATCATCATTCAAGAATTCTACTCCAACATTCATGAGTCTTCTCTCTCATCCTTTTTGACTTTCTTACGGGGGCGACACCTCCGGATTACTTCGGATGTGATTGCCTACGTTCTTGGTCTTCCTTGGGTAAAAAATTTCGGCAATCCTTGCACCTTGCTCTTCAGATCACACTTTCATGAGTTCGCTACATTCCTTCATGATTCACCCAATGAGTGGAATGGGTGATCTTTCAAAACTTCGCTTCTATCCCCTCGACGCCTGGTCATGAGCCGCATTGTACACACGAATATTTTTCCTGTCTCTCACTTCTCCTCCTTCCCCCTTGAAAAAACTCTGTTTCTTTATACTCTCTTAAGTAGGCAACCTATTAATTTGCCGACCCACTTCTGCGATCACATCCTCTCCCACTTCAACACTCGCAAGGATGACAACCTTCCCCATAGTTGTCTCATTCAGCGGCTACTTGCTAGATTAGGTCTTTCTTTTTTTGATCTTTCTTGTCTCTAACTTGCACGCTCTATCACCTTTACCACCTTTACCCAAAGCCGATCACACACTCATCGCTTCGTCGAGGATCCCAATGAGCCATTAGATAAGCCTCTCCCTAAGGTTCTTTCCTATCAGTCCAAGGGTGGACCGTCTTGCTCCACCGCATCCTAGCCTGACCCCTTGGGTCGTGGACCGCCCGCTCCTCCTCGGCACTCTACTTCTTCTGCAGCTTTGATGGGCCAGATGTCTTGTCTTGTCGACCGCTTTGAGCACCTATATTCATCTCAAGAGCACATCTACGCTTCTTAGTCTCAGCTATGTTCGGATCTCCTTGCTAATTTTGAGCGTCTTGACTCCCGCTTAGCTACTCATGAGATTGCGGTTAGACAGTTGTGACGTCAGTATGGTCATCAGTCCTCCAACGATTCTTCTGGATCTGAGTGATCAGCTCTCTTTCACTCTTCGTGGCAAAAAAAGAGAGAGCCTTTTTTTGCTATTTTTGTTAGGAGGAGACTTCTTCCTGTGTACTGTTTAGAGGGTGATTTTCTTGTGTTATTCAAGGGGAGTTTTGATGACTTTATTACTCTTAATATCTTTATGAGTTTTGCTAACCTCATTAATTTTGATGACCTCATTAATATTCCTGTTCTTTCATGTCATTTATGTTATTATATGCTATTGTGCATGATTGTCTTCTTTTTATATTATTATAGACATAT
>JAODPA010068245.1:0-10285 GCA_025585075.1 Nepenthes mirabilis | reverse complement strand
TGAAAATTATATACATTATTGAGTAATTTATTTATTCTTACTTTGGTTTTTCACTAGAATTTTAGATTAGAGGGATCAGGGCTTACAGGTGATCGGTTGAAAAGATAGCTACTTGAGAGTTAGATTAGGATGTTAATTTTAGTTTTATGTATTATTAATTGAGAAAACAGTAATTCAAGTTGTTAATTTTACTTCAACTGTCAAGTATTATAATTTCGGGTTATTATATCATATGATATCGATTTATGAGTCGATTTGGATTTACTTCAGTAGTTTATGTGGATTATAATATTTAATTATTCTGATTTTTGGTATTGATATTTTTTCTTACGTATGTTTTGAGATCATGTATAGTCAATGTTCAAAAACATTTTTGAGTATATCATTTTCGATTCTCGTGATTTGACATATTGTATTTACGGTCTTTTGTTGATGTTTAATTTTTTAGGTTTGCATCTCGATACAAATTTCGGTTTTAATCAGTAGAATAATAAATAAATTTTTGGATGATTAGTGATCAAATTTGATTTATGTTAATTAAAGATTAAGAAATTAATATAGTTATATTTTAAGATTGGGATGTGATGGAACTTTAGTTGACAAAGGACTCCCTTTGAGATAACCTTTTTTTCCTCTCGACTTTCTTTTTGAGATCAATGCTTATGAGTGGAGCGCAGTTGCCATACACGTTTGGCCCTTAATTTTATCCAAGAAAAATTTTAATACTTTTTACATACTATTGATTTGGGCTGCCAAAGCCTCAATATCTAGATTTGCTAGCAAGTAAGCATCTCCATGGGTACCCTCTTTCAAGTTGAGGCCATGGGACATGACATCATTCAATGGTTGATTTGCTTGATCTTGTACCTGTGTATTCATCATTTTGCTTTGTTAAAAATGTGAATCATTGCTAGGCAATCTCAATCAGGTAGGGATAAATTGCTTGATTACGGTTCCCATAGATGAACAAGTGTACCTAGTATCTAAAATATTCATCTTAATATGTTGGGTACCTTTAATTATCTAATTTGGATACTATACACTATGACAATAAACAAGTGGTAAGATGATATGGAATTCCTTTTTGGTATATTTTTTGACACTCAAGTTAAAAGATTTTCTATAAATGTGAAAGATTATAAGAGATTAGGAATGAGTCAATGTAAGAGAGAGTACTAGGATCGGAGGAATCGATTTTGTAATTATGAAAATACTCAGGTGTATATACATATATACATGCATACTGATCGGTATACTATAGTTGGGCTAGCCTAATAGTCAAAGAAGGTCCAAATGGCCCGTTGGACGGCCAACTCCAACGTTGGCCCTATAGAAGGTGAAGGCCTAAATCCTGAAAGGCCCAAACGCGCACCCGATGGTCAACGCCAACGTTGACCGATTAAGGCACAGGTAGGCAGCCAACTTACGCTCAGGACGGTCAACTCAAACGTTGATCAGAATCATTATAGCAATAGGCCCAAAAATAAGAAGGCTTCTATGGGCCTGGCCCACTTGGGCCCACGATCCAGCAGGCGGTTAGCAATGGCTCTTTCCCTGACTTGCGCCTTCCATAAACTCAATCAACACCTAAAAAGGATATTGACAAAATCAGCACCTTTCCTATAAGGAAGGCACCAGATTTTTTCAATTTTCTACCAACTAGAGCTTTCTAACGGTAAAGTCCATGAAAGGAAGGTAAGCAGTTTGAAAAGCCATTAACTGCCAAGAAAGGAAGCAATCTCAACAAGTTAGGCAACTAGCACCTTCCTGCAGAAGGAAGGCCGCCCAAAATAGCACAGGGATCACGCCTTCCAACGAGGGAAGATCACCCTACCGCCATTCAAATAAGCCCTAGGGTTTTAATTCCCGGGCATGCTTTTTGATAAGCTTTCTGATATGCTTTCATTTTATGCTTTCATTAAAATGGGCTGCTACACTTCCAACCTCTCTCTCTCAGAGACCTAACGTTCTCTGATACCCAAGCACTCTCTGCTGACACTTAGAGATCCAAAGGTATACAAACGTGCTCCCTACAGCCGTTTTCTGCCTTCCTACCATCCTAGGTTCAAGAGACAGCCAAGCCTCTCTTTCATCTGGACATCCAAACACTCCCTTCCCACACATTCTCTCTTTCCCTCTCAATTTTAATTCTCAGTACCTTCCCCAATTTTGAAGGCTTTCATACTGACTTGAGTATCGGAGTATTTTTAATGAGATAACTTTTTACCGATACACTAATCTCCTGTTTGTTTAGTGGTATGTAGGATCCCAACTCGGTGAACGAAGTCGGAACCAGTCAAGCAGACCAGCCCAAATCTGTTCGAAGTTTGGATCCCATAATGCATCATTAGCACCGTCTGTGGGAAGCGCTTACGAAAAGCGAACCACACTCCCTCAGAACACCCTCTTTTCACTGCCAGATTCATCCATAATGGTGAATACGAGAGCCCAAGCTAGCGAGCCTACTAGAAACGCCACTTCTCCTGACCAGGACCATGCTGCTGGTATCCTGGTCAACAGGATGACAGGCGGGGTACCTACACCTTTCTTTCAACAATTGATGGAGCAGATGCAGACTAACAACCGTCTGCTCTGAATACTCTACTCTCGACAAGAGCAACCACAACAGGGGGCTCCACCCACAGCTGTCCCTGCGCCAGCCACCAGAAAAGGTGGCTTGAGGAAAAAGAAGCCGGCTAGAAGGCCCAGGAGGCCGGCAAATGATCAAATCCCAGCCTCTTCACATGGTCAAGGCCAGAACAGGCCTGAAGAGTGCTCTGGGAGCACAACGCCAGAAGAAAGTCTGAAAATAAGAAACCCTCAATACTCTCGGGCAGAGAATGGAAACTTAGTCCAGGAGCGAGCCTCCAGGACTGCCAGGTCCACTGGAGGTAGTAGCCGGCCGGCTACTGGACCCTCCGGGGACAAGACAGAGTTAAGGGCTTACCTCAACTCTAAAAGACCTGCCAACGTTGCTCGCACAGATCCACGGGTGAAAAAGTTCTTGAACCGCTTGTTCAAGGACGATGAGCACGCTATTAACTTTGACCGATCTCCCTTCACAGCGGAGAACATAAATTGTCCATTGCCCACCAAGTTCAAGATGTCTTCCCTTGACTCATACGATGAGAGAAGCAATCTAGTTGACCATTTGGATCACTTCCGCACCCATCTAAGTCTACAAGGGTTGGAAGACTCAGCAATATGCCGTTGCTTCCCACTCACGCTGAAGGAATATACCCGCATTTGGTTCCATCACCTCCCATCAGACTCTATTCAAAACTTCAGGGAGCTTACCGACTGCTTCCTGACTCAGTACGCCTCGAGCCGATGGGAAGAGAAGTAGTCGAGGCATCTCTCCCACATCAAGCAGAAGCCAGGGGAGAACCCACGGAGATTCCTAGACCGTTTCATGACGGAGGCTAGGCAGATTCCCCGGATCATGGAAGAGATAAAATTGGGTAGTTTCATCTCTTCGCTGACCTACGGAGACTTCTTCAAACACTTGGCCCATAAGAACCCCCAGACCTTCCAGGAGGCAGAATCAATCACCCGGGCTTACGCAGCGACAGAGGAAGCCAACGAAGCCGAACATCCAGAATGAGCAGACCAGCCTCCCCCATTCCCTGGAGAGGAAAAAAGAAAATACAGTGGCGATGATTACTCTCACTGAAAGCAGCACAAAACTGGGCCGCCAGAACACAGAGATTATGAGACCATCAGCTTTATGTCCCTGATGGACACGCGCTCAAATGTCCTTATGTAGATCCGCAGGAAAAAATTTCTAAAGTCGCCAAAACCACTGAAGAATGATACCGGGAACCGGTCAAAATACTATGATTTTCACTGCTCTACTGGACATTCTACTAAAAAATGCAAGACATTGCAGAGGGAGATCGAGGAGTTGGTTCGCAGGGGTCACCTCGTCAGGTTTGTCAAGAGCCCTAGGCAGACTTCTGGAGCATCCGGCGGAGAAGGTCAGGAGCCGTCTCCTCCCCGAAGCCGGGTTGCGGTAGGGGTGGTCAATATGGTCACCACCCAACTTGCCAAAAATCCAGCCGACAACAAGGAGCAGCAGATTGGGATGAAGAAGTAGCACACGGTGGACAACGTAATTAGCTTCTGTGATGATGATTTGACTCATGTAATGTCCCCCCATACTGACCCCCTTGTTACATCCGCGCTCATTTCAGACGGTAGTGTCAACTACCAATTGAAGCGAGTGTTTATTGATAATGGTAGTTCAAAGGACTTGCTTTACTTGGATGCTTTCTTTAAATTAGGCTTAAAAAACCGATCAAAACCTGCCGAGGGCCAACCGTATAGCCTTGACAACGAGCCAGTGCCCGTCCAAGGGACAATCAAATTGGAGGTCACCCTGGGCACGTATCCAAAAACAGCGAGTCGTACGCTCACCTTCTTGGTCATCAACCTGCCCTCTATTTATAACGCTATACTAGGTAGGCCGGGCCTAACAGCATTTAGGGTGGTCACCTCGATTCCACATCTCAAGATTAAGTTTCCAACACCTTACGGTGTAGGAGAGGTCCGCGCTCATTTCAGATGGTAGTGTCAACTACCAGTTGAAGCGAGTGTTATTGATAATGGTAATTCAAAAAAATTACTTTACTTGGATGCTTTCTTTAAATTAGGCTTAAAAAACCGATCAAAACCTGCCGAGGGCCCACTGTATGGCCTTGACAATGAGCCAGTGCCCGTCCACGGGACAATCCAACTGGAGGTCACCCTGGGACGTATCCAATAACAGCAAGTCGTACGCTCACCTTCTTAGTGATCGACCTGCCATCTGTTTACAATGCTATACTAGACAGGTCGGGCCTAACAGCGTTTGGGGCGGTCACCTCCATTCCACACCTCAAGATGAAGTTTTCAACGCCTTACGGTGTAAGAGAGGTGTTAGGCAACTAGGTTACTAGGTGGACATGCTACTTGTCTCAAATTGCTCTTAGCGTTAGCACTAGAAGTGTTGGGGAACTTGATCATCGAGACAAGACAACCCTGCAGCAAGCACAGTTTGACGAAGCCATAGATCTAGTCCCACTGAACCCGAAGAAACCGAAAATGTGTGTACAGATCGGTGGCTCACTCGCCGAAACACTGCACGATGAATTGATCGCGTTCCTGCGACGAAACACTGATATTTTTACGTGGACCCAAGCAAACATCCCTGGGATTCCGGCTGAGGTGATGGTCCACAAGTTGGGGCTTGATCCTGGCCGGAAGCCTGTCAGGTAGAAGCAGAGGAACCACTTCATAGAAAATTTGATCGCCATCGGGGAGGAGGTGAAGAAACTATTGGACGCAAGATTTATTAAAAAAAGTCCATTATCCGGATTGGCTCTGTAACATCGTCATGGTAAAAAAAGTAACAAAAAATGGCAGATGTGCATCGATTTCATCGACATTAACAAAGCCTGCCCAAAGGACAACTTTCTCTTACCCAGGATCGACCTACTGGTTAACTCGACGGCCAGACATGAGCTGCTAAGTTTCATGGATGCCTATTCAGGTTACAACCTAATCCGGATGAGTTCATAAGATGAGGAGTACACCTCGTTCATGACGGATCAGGGCACCTACTACTACAAAGTGATGCCCTCCAGACTGAAAAACGATGGAGTAACCTATCAACGACTGGTTAACAAGATGTTTGAAAAACAGATCAGCCGCAACATGGAAGTCTACGTAGAGTCATTTGATGTGTTCCACAATCATCACATGAAGCTGAACCCAACTAAGTGTGTTTTCATGGTAGCCTCTGGTAAATTCTTGGGTTTCATCGTCTCCCAACGGAGGATTGAGGCAAACCCAGAGAAGATTAAGGCCCTCGCAGACATGGCTCCCCCGCGGAGCGTAAAAGACATCCAGCGATTGACTGGACGGCTAGCAGTGTTGTCCTGCCTCTTCGCAAAGTCTGGCGACAAGTATTAGCCCTTCTTTAAGGCCCTAAGAGGGACAAAATCTAACGGGTTTCAATGGACAACAGACTGCCAGACAGCTTTTAATAAATTGAAACAGTATTTGGACAACTTGCCACTACTAGCGTTGCCCAAGGGTGGAGAAGAGCTGTATCTCTACCTGGCAGTGTCAGAGGTATCCCTCAGCTCCGTCCTCGAACGCTAGGACTCTGACACCCAACGGCCGGTCTACTACATGAGTAAAATGCTGACCGGCCCCGAAACACGCTACTCACGACAGAAAAATTGGCCTTGCACTAATATTCTCCACGCGAAAGTTAAGGCCATACTTTCAGACACACCGCATAGTGGTCCTCATAGACCAACCCGTAGAGAATATTCTCTAGAAACCTGACATTTTAGGACGGCTGGTGAAGTGGGCTATCGAGTTGGACTAGTTCGACATCGAATTTTAGCCCAGACCTACTGTAAAAGTGCAGGCTCTGGCCGACTTCATTGTTGAGACCACAACCTCAGTTCTCGAAGAATAGTCCGCAAAAAGCGCGGCACAGCTTGACGAAGTTTCAAAATTGGTACTCCACGTAGACAGATCGTCTACGAACACCGGCAGTGGCGCTGGAGTGGTCCTCACGACCCCGGATGGGTTTGAGGTGAAGTATTCCCTCAGACTTGGTTTTTCGACAACTAATAACATTACCGAATACGAAGCCCTATTTGCCGGATTACGATTAGTAAAGGAGTGCTCTGCTAAGATGTTGGTGATCTACAGCGACTCCGAATTGATCATTAACCAGGTTAATGGACACTTCAAGGTAAGCAACCCTCACCTGGCCAAGTACTTGGCAAAGGCGACGGAGGCCGCCCAGGGGTTCGACAAACTAACCCAGGTTGTTGTTCCCAGAACTGAAAATTAGAAGGCAGACCAGCTGGTTAGAGCCACTGTAGCTAAAAATCTAAAACAGTACTCGATGGACATGAGGGAGACTCTGAACGCTCCCAGCATAGAGAAGCAGGAGGCGATGCAGATTTTTGAAGTGAAAAACTGGATGATATCCTACCTTAGCTATCTGACTGACAGATCGTTGTCAGAATACGCAGAGAAGGTTAAGTGAATCAAAAAAATAGCTGGCTGGTATACTGTGGTTGATGGGCGGCTATATTGCCGTGGTTACTCAACCCCATACCGCCAATGCCTAACTCCCGAAGAGGCTGACTACGCATTGTGTGAAGTGCACATCGGGATTTGTGAAGCACATGTTGGTGGAAAAAACTTAGCCTTCAAGATCATGCGGTAAGGCAACTACTGGCCCTCGATGAGAAAGGAAGCGCTCGAATTTGTGAAGAAATGTGAAAGTTACCAACTTCATAGTAACCTTCACCATTAGCCGTCTGCTGACCTGAAGTCACTTCGGGCCCCTTGGCACTTCGTGCAATAGGCGCTCAATATTCTCGACCTATTTTCTATTGCCATTGGGCAAAGAAAGTTCATCATCGCGGGCATCGACTACTTCACCAAGTGGGTCGAGGCCATCTCACTGGCAAAAATCACAGAGCACACGCTCTTGAATTTCTTCACCAGAACATTATTTGCAGATTTGGCGTCCCAGAAGTCGTCGTGACCAACAAAGGTGAAATAGGAATTGTGTTCTAAATTATACAATCAAGTTTTGACCCAAGTAAAAATAACAGAAGTAGTAAAAATTAAATATTCAATACACGTAAAGAATATTTAATTTTAAATGCTAATGATATTAACAAGTATACAAAATATAAATGAGTATAAGCAATAATAAAAAGATATGATTTTTGGTGACGAAGGAAAAACTCGATACCCACGGTAATCGAGAAAAACCGTCCGAGCTTCAATGGCCAAAAAAGCAATGCATTATAAAAATCAACTTACAGACAATGTGATAACGACGTGCTAACCTAACTGACTTACTCCCGTCTTGTGATCCCTACCAATGAACCCCTTGGATTTGCCCGCGGCAACGGAATTGGATACCTTCCGATCTTCACATCAATCTTCCTTCTTAAGCCACTTGAATTGCCGAACACGATCGGGTCTCCTTATTTAATGAACCAACATCTTCAATGAAGGTAGAAGAATGGAAATGTTTAAATGGTTAAGAGAAAGAGAAGAGAAAACTTGTTAGAACAAGAAGCTCAAACTCGTAGCTTTTGGTTTTCTCAAAAGAAGTAAGATCAATGGAGTATGAACAACGTTCTTCTCAAGTGGGGCACGAAACTTATCTGTCAAGAGCCCTAGGGTTTTAAAATTATAAGACAAGTATTTATAGATGGCGCAAAAAAATACATTCAAAAAGTGGCCCGTTGCCACGGCGCTTGAGCACAGAGGCAGCGAGCAGCGAGCGGGCCCTTTCTGGATTTTACGCTCAAATGCTTGGCGAGCACAATGCTTCGGGTTTTTGGGGTCAAGCGGGTAGAGAGCGCATAGAGAGCACGAGGCTTTTGGTTTTTGGGCTCGAGTGGCTAGAGAGCGCAGGGCTTCGGGATTTTGTGCTCGAGCGAGTTGAGAGCACACGGTATGCATGATATCCCTAAAAGTCAGAACGGATAGTAACGGATATATGTTGATGCAGTATTTTGACAAGTTATAACCCGACATCGATACAATAGTACATATAGTTACGGAATTTACAATTAGAAAAATGACTCTAACAATCTCTTCCTTTGGCAATTCTATGACAAAACCTAAAAAGTAAATAAATATAAGTAAAGCACGGGTTCAGACACCACCGAGATAGAACCCGTGTACATAAAAATTTACGCCAAATAAGAAATAAAAGATACAAACAAAATAGAAAAAGCTACACTAGTACTGCTGTGTCGATATTGTTACGGCTGCGTCGATATTATAACGGAGTTGCCTGATCAAGCAGGGTTAGTACCAACAATGGCATAATACAATATAGTATAATAAAGAAAACATGTAGTAGTAAAATTAATAAGATAGAAGCAGTACAAAAATTTAAGAAGAACGCCTCCCACAGAAATAACAAGTCTCCCCCTAACATAAATAATAACATCTCCCCTAATCTCACCCTATCAAAATAAACCAAAGCTCCCCCGTTTTGTCACGAAGAACCAAAAAGAGGGGATCACTCAGAATCGGAAGAATCGCCGGAGGGCGGAGTACCATAATGACACCGCCATCGCCGAAGCTCAGCCTCCTGGGTAGCCAAACGATCATTCAACCGCTCAAAACCAGTAAGTAGGTGCGACTGTAGCTAAGACTAGAAAGCAAGAATCCGCTCCTGTGAGGAATATAGACGCTAAAAATGGTCAACAAGAAGAGACAGCTAACTCATCAGAGCGGCTGAGGAAGATGTGGAGTGCCGATGAAGAGTAGACAATCCAGGACCCGATGGGTTAGGGAAGGACGAGGCAAAGCCAGATGGGCCATCGTCGGGCTGAGGAGGAGGCATCGTAGGGAAAGGTTCATCGAACGGCTCCTGGGGGTCCACAGCAAAGCGACGTGCGTGGGACTGACTCTGAGAAAAAATAGTGGAAGTGATGGGGCGGGCGAGCCGGAGACGAGAAAATTCAAAAAAGGGGTGACCGAGCTCGGCAAGCAACCGCTGAATGAGGCACCCGTGTGGAAGGTTGTCCTCTTTACGGGTGGTGAAGTGGGAAATAATGTGAGAGATGATGTGGGGTGGCAAATCAATGGGCCGACCACTCAGTAGAACATACAAGAATAAGGCTTTGTCCATGGGAATGGACGAGAAGTGAGAGACAAGAAACAGGTTCGTAAGCATAATGCAGCTCACGACTAGACACCGGGGAGAGAGGAATAAGGTCTTAAAAGCTCTTCCATTCCACTCCATAGGAGCACCATGGAGAAATGTGGCAACCTCATTCGAGCGAGGCTAGGAGAATGGAGGAAAAGGGTAGGTCGAGTTTGTCACCCGAGGAAGGCCAAGAACGCGAGCAAGAATATCCAGAGTAATGTGAACGTGTGCCCCCCGCACGAAGGTGGAGAAGGAATCGAAAGAAATCTCGTGAATATTAGAGTAAAATTATTGAATGAGAATAAGGGATGGAGCAATCAAACCTGTGAGGGCCGGCTCCCAACAGCGGCCAGTGAAAACATAAGATATGGAAGGGTCGAGAGAGTCAAGTCAAACTTTTCATTCAAGGGAGAGTTGCCGATGGGACATGTGGGTGGTAAATAGTGTCTCTGCATCTGGCCCACTCGGCCGAGTGTATTTGCCACTCGACTTACACGCCAAGGACTTTCTCAGGGCTGACATCTGAAAAAAAAATATATAAGGACACTAAAATCAGGAAATATCGAGGCGTGGGTCTTCCTCCCCCTTGGG
>JAODPA010068244.1:0-10285 GCA_025585075.1 Nepenthes mirabilis | reverse complement strand
TATTTATATATCTATATGTTGTAGAACCATAAATCAGGCCTTGTATTAATCTACATGCATGCTGTAAGGGTACGGTCACTATGGGACCATAGCAGTCTAAGATCCACGGGGGTCGATTGTGATCTGAGGCATGAGATTTTGTGGTACCGCTCCTAACGGGGACGTATGTGATTTGTGGCCCCCTTCCGTTGGCAAGAAAGTTGAGATGTTTTGTAGTTGACCTATCTTATTGTGTATTTAAATGAGAACCATTATAAGAAATTAATAAAAAATTAATACATTCGGACATCCTAATATATAACTAAACTTAAAATTGTACCCAAAATCATGGGTGACAAAATATAGTGAGCAACTTCTTAGTCTATGGGAGATAAAATATATGGATGGCTTTGAACTGTTGGCCTAAATCGTAGTTAGGCCTTGAGTTGCTGGCCTAAAACGTATCCGATATAGATAATGTTATTGGACAAGTGTAACCCTTTTTTAAGTTGGTCTATTAATCTTTGGTTCACCGATTTTATTTATATTTTATATTTTTACATGTATTTATGTGGATTATGATTTGAGATTCATGGATTGGCCTACGGATGGATAATAGGAATGTCTCGTACGTATGAATATATGTTAAGCCATAGAACATATTTTATATTTATATGATTTGGTTCCTGTTTCCTTTGATTTCAACATGTGAGATTATGAGATTTGGATTCGAACTATAGTTTGTGTCATATGCAGATGTGGTGACGGTCGTGATTATGTGATCCGACCTTAGATCATATGATATGATATTATCTGTGAGATTTGATCGGATCGTTATTTATTATGATTATATCTTGGAGAAACTACTTGATATGGATAATGATTTAGTACGAGATATCTTCTCAATTTTCAATGATTTTGTCGGACATTGTGGTTTGTTTTATATATTTATATGTGGCATCTCATTTTGTTTGATTTATATGTATTATTTTATATGATGATACTTGCTAAACCATTGGCTCATACTTTTATATTTTATTCATTTAGACTAGCGGTATAGATACACATGTTGGGGTTCGGTTGTGATCTGATGCACCATATCTCTATCAGTGAGTGGATTTTTATATTAGCTATGTTTTAGATCTTGGGGGGTGTATTATGGATACTGTTTATGATCGGATGAGGGCCTTGGTTCATGTTTGAGGCATCTTAGAGTTGTTATTTTATATTGATGAGTTGTTGTCGTGTTGGATATCTCTCTTGCGATGTATGGATAGCATGTCTTATATTATGATATCTAGATTTATATCTGATGAGATCTTATGTGGGTTTTGATACATTGGGTCTTATATATGTTTTGATTGTCACATTGGGTCAGGTTTGTCATTATCAATGTTACTTGTTGAAGTTTTATATTATTATGGATTATTGTTATTGACCTGCATATTTCTATTGGGGACATGACAAGTCATGCCCTTTGCTCGAGTAAGATACATCAGAAGCAATGGGCTTGATGCTTCGAAGATTTTGGTGACCTGGTTGACAATCAACTTCGAATCACTGTGGATGATCAGATCTTTCACTAAGTTCTCTTTAGCTAGTCTGAGTCAGGCTAATAGGACTTCCTACTCGATGACATTATTAGTGGTTGGGAACTCGAGGGTCATCGAGTATTTCATCTTCGACCCATTGGAAGTCCTCAAGAGCACACCTACTCCACTTCCTAATTGTGTCGATGATCCATGCATGTGCAAAATCCATGATTCAACTTCTTCTTGCTAGAGTGACCCTTCGTTTGTGTCAAGGACATCGAGAATCGGGGTCACTATTTCGACTATGAAGTCCGCAAGGGCTTGCCTTTTTATGGTCGGCCACAGTCAAAATTTTACGTTAAAATCGCCAAATTCGATAGTCCATTTGATCAACCATCCAAACATAATGGGTCTCTATAGGACCACTTTCAATGGTTGGTCTGTCAAGACGATGATCTTGTGTGACTGGAAGCGAGATTGTAGCTTTTGGGTAGAATAAACTAGTTCCAGAGCTATTCTTTCGGAGTGTGCGTAACGAGTCTTGGTATTTATCAGGGCCTTACTAATGTAGTAGACCGGTTGTTGTATTTCAGACTCTTGCCTGATTAGGATTGAGCTCAGTGCTGTGTTTGATATTACCAAATAGAAATACAACTCCTCGCCTTCTTTTAGGGAGGACTGGAGAGGTGGATGGGTGAGGGATTCCTTCAACTTTTAGAAGGCTACCTAATAGTTGGTAGTCTATTGAAAATCACTTGCCTTCAACCCTTTCAGAGCCTTGAAGAAGGGGATATACTTTTCTATTGATTTGGCTAGAAATCGGGACAGTATTGCAAGCCTTCCAATGAGTCTTTGAACTTTGTTCACATATGAAGGTGGGTTCATATCTATGATGGCCTTTATCTTTTGAAGGTTCACTTTGATTTTCCGGTAAAATATGATAAAGCCCAGGAATTTACCCGAAGCTACTCCAAATACAAACTTCGTTGGATGCAGCTTCATTTGGTATGCTCGGAGAACCTCGAAAGCTTCTTTGAGATCACGAATATGATCATCGATTGCTATACTTTTGACGCGTATATCGTCTACATACACCTCCATATTTCAGCTGACCTGCTTGTTGAACATCTTGTTGATGAGCATTTCGTAGGTGGCTCCTACGTTCTTCAGATTGAAGAGTATGATTTTGTAATGATATGTCCCTTGGTCAGTCATGAATGAGATTTCATCGTCGGGACTCATCCAAATTTGGTTGTAGCCTGAATATGTATCCATGAAGGTCAACAACTCATGCCCAGCTATTCGGTCTTCTAATAGATTGATTCTTGGTTACTGTCTTTCGGGTATACTTTATTCACATCGGTGAAGTTGATACACATCTGTCATTTTTATTACTCTTATTTACAAGTGCCACATTTGATAGCCAATTTGGATATTTGACTTCCCTTATAAAACTTGCATCAAGCAGCTTCCTTACTTTTTCTCTGATGGCGATTAACTTCTCGATGGAATGGTTTCTTCGTTTCTACCTGACGGGCTTGTGATCGGGATTGAGATCTAACCTATGGACCATTACTCTAATCATTATCTCAAGCATGTTAGTAGGAGTCCATTCAAATACATTAGAGTTTTATCGAAGGAATATCATCAATTGCTCGCGTAGGTGATCCGGCAACGAACTACTGATTTTT
This sequence comes from Nepenthes mirabilis, assembly GCA_025585075.1. Lineage (NCBI taxonomy): Eukaryota > Viridiplantae > Streptophyta > Magnoliopsida > Caryophyllales > Nepenthaceae > Nepenthes > Nepenthes mirabilis. Next base: position 7,083 of record JAODPA010068244.1, on the reverse strand, counting down.
ACACATTTATCGGGCTTGTTGGGATCAAGGGGAATCTAAAGGGTTGATTCACTGGACGATCCTTGCTGTAGTGTAGCTTCATCTTAGAGGTTGAAGTTGTTAATTGACTGATTAGGGATCGTTTGATTAACTTGGGACAAGTAGCATGTTTGGATGGTGGCTTGGTTGCTTAGGACTTATTCGATGCCGCATGCTGTCATGAACTTCATTTTTAGATATGGAATTGGTGTCTCTACTCTGAAGGAAACTAAGTAGAGCTGTCCTAGTATAGCATTATAAACCGAGGGTAGGTCGACTACCAGGAATGTCAGCATACAAGATGCCATCTTCAGGTTCGTCTCTAGTGTGACCTCCAGTTGTATAGTCCCTTGGACCGAAATGAGTTTATTATCCAATCCATACAGAGGTCCCTTGGCAAGTCTCATTTGATCCTTTTTTAGTCTGAACTTAAAGCAGATATCAAAATATAACAAATTCCTTGAGCTTTCATTATCAACAAAGACTCGCCTTAATTGATAGTCAAGCATACCATTCGAGACAAGTACAGATACAGCAAGAGGGTTAGAATGGGGAGTAATTATGTGTGTTATATTGTCATTACTAAAACTAATGATATCATTCCTAACTCCTATCCTTTGACTTTTACTACTGGAAGCTGTTTTTAGGAAGGTTGGAGAGTTGCTACCGAATGGTCTCATAAACTCCATGTTGACAACTCCGGTTGCAACTTGATTATGCAACTGCTCTTGTTGGCCTAATTCGTCATCTTCTGCTCTCCCAGTGGTTTGCCCTAGGCTTCTCAAAAACTTTATGAGGTACCCTCTCTAGACGAGGGCCTCAATCTTCTTCTATATTTTTTGTAGTCCTTGGTGCTTTAACCTGAAGATCAATGGTAGAAATAATACTTAGACTGATCTCCTTCCTCTGCATTTTTGGGCTGCTTAGGCCACTTTAAGAATTTCTCTTTCGAAATATGTATGAGGATGTTAACTTAGGTGTCATTCAAAGGAATCAGGTTCAAGGCTTTGAACTCCCTTCGAGCACCCGATTTCATCCTAGACTATTTCCTAAGATCTGCGGAGTTGGTATTGCCTCCATTCCTCTTCTTCCCATTTATCGATCCCTAATGGTGGTGGTCCTTGCGCTTTGGCTACTTCGCTTCCAAGAAGGTTTAAGGCTCTTATTAAGCTAGATGCATGAAGAAATCGCGTAGCTACAAATTCGCCACAAAGGTGTTTAGCTTCACGTTATCAATGAACTTGGATATCCTTTGGGCCTCAATGTTGAATCAGGCCAAGAAGCTCTTTAACCTCTCGTTTGGTCCTCATCATATACGAATAAAGTGCCAAGGTTGCTTCTCCTCCCTTCGGTTGGAGGCGAACTACAATAGAAAGTTGTTAACCAATTCCTGGAATATTCAGACCAAATTCAACTGCAAGCAATAAAACTAAATATGAACATCTCCTTTGAAGGTCAAAGGGAAGGATCGACACATGGTTGTGTCATTAAGGCCCTGGAAGCCGAGCAAGGTTTCGAAGTAATCCAAATGGTCCATCAGATCGAAACTTACCGTCATAGGGTTCCAAGGTCGACATTTTGAACTTGGTAGGAAGTGGCTGCTTCCGAATCTTTCTCATGAATGGTGACCTTCTTAAGTTAGTTGAGTGTCTTTCAGTGCTTCATTTGAACAGCTACTGCTCAATCTTCCTTATTCTTTCCTCCACTTGAGGGGAGGGTGTAATCCTCTTTGCATTGAGGAAGTTCCTCAACTCTGAGTGATTCGAGAAGATGTGCTAGATCGAGCAGTTGTATGACGGACCGGCCACATTCCACCGCATGCGGCCGCCCGTCGATCGAAACCGATCATATACTCTAGTTAAAAAGGTGGATTTAAATTTTTTTTTTCTTTTACATATACTTTACATCGTGTGCACAGGATTGCGTAAGGCCCAACTTCGTGAGTTGGCAGCCAAGGGGTCGTGGGTTCTCTCTTGATCGGCCAAGATGAGGTCAGTCGGACATGAAGGTCCCAAAAATAAACTGAGATACCATTAGGAACCACAAATTACTCAAACTATAATAGCATACGGAAGCATATTAATATTCATTAACTTTTAGCAACGGAAGTATTTTACAAATATTTCCCAAAACATCAAAAGCGAAAACATCAATTTTGCTCCTTCACTGCTTAAATTCCGTCCAGCTATCCTACCTATCTACTCCATCGAATCTCATTCTTTTTTGTCCGGCATAAACTCGTCATCAACATTATCTGAAAAATAGAAGGGGTGAGCTAGAGAGCCCAATAAGGTACTCATGCATAAATCATGCATAGTTATGAACAGTGAGGCAAACAGACAGAATGCAATAGAGGCGTATATGCATGTAGTTTCATAAAACATGGTCAGAGTTAATGCAAACAGATTCCAAAATCATTTTTATGCAATTTGATTTTCAAAAACATGCGCCTGTTTCTAAATTTATTTCTGTCAAAAATCACCTATATTTAAGGTCTGTAGCTCTCGACCATCATATATCAATAACGGCTACATTTAAGGTCTGCAGTCTCGACCCTTTGAATTATCAAATTTCATAACGCTACATTTAAGGTCCGTAGTCGTATCCAAATCAAACGGCTACATTTAAGGTCCGCAGTTTTAACCAATCAAATGGCTACATTTAAGGTCTGCAGCTCTCAACCATCATATCTCAATAGCGGCTACATTTAAGGCCTGCAACTATTCGGCCATCAAATACTTAGTTCCGCAAATCATACTTTTTTAAAAATCAAAGTCAAATATGCAATTAATCGGACACTACAAGGTCTTTCTTTTAAAGTCTTAAAACAGGAGGTCATTTTCATTAAACTACCGGAGGTCCTTTAACAAAAGCCAGAGATCTTTCTAAACGTGCAATAGACGGATTTCTTAAATCATGCAAATATCGAAGTTCATGCAGATCGACAAATAACCATATTTCGTGTATTTAAGTAAGCTATTCAGACATTATGAAATAACAGATGATCAAAGAAAATTACCATAGCATACTTCACGTAGAAACTTAACAATATTCCTCGTCAAACTTTAACATAAATTCATCAAAACATGAACTTAAAAAGAAGGTGAGTATGCTTGCATTAAGTCATGAACTTAAAAACAGGGAGTACGCTTGCATTTAACTATGAACTTAAAAATAGGGGGTACACTTGTATTAAACCATGAACTTAAAAATAGGGAGTACGCTTGCATTAAACTATGAACTTAAAAATAGGGAGTACGCTTGCATTAAACCATGAACTTAAAAATAGGGAGTACGCTTGCATTAAACCATAAACTTAAAACAGGGGGGTACACTTGCATTAAGTTATGAATTTAAAAACAGGGAGTACGCTTGCATTAAACCATGAAGTTAAAATAGGGGGTACACTTGTTTTAAGTTATGAACTTAAAAACCGGGAGTACGCTTACATTAAATCATGAACTTAAAACAGGGGGTACACTTGCATTAAGTCATGAATTTAAAAACAGGGAGTACGCTTGCACTAAAACATGAACTTAAAAATAGGGAGTACGCTTGCACTAAAACATGAACTTAAAAACAGGGAGTATGCTTGCATTAAGTCATGAACTTAAAAACAGGGAATACACTTGCACTAAAACATGAACTTAAAAATAGGGAGTACGCTTGCACTAAAATAGGGACTTAAAAATGGGGAGTACGCTTGCATTAAGTCATGAACTTAAAAATAGGGAGTACGCTTGCACTAAAACATGAACTTAAAAACAGGGAGTACGCTTGCACTAAAACATGAACTTAAAAACAGGGAGTACGCTTGCACTAAAACATGAATTTAAAAACAGAGAGTACACTTACCTGAATCTCCTAACTTAGAGCCGGCGTGGAATTCTCTCTTGGTTCTTCCAGCAAAAAGCTTAGCTGAGAGCTTTCCCTCAACGTTTCCTTAAATTCTCTAGTTCCGTATTTATAGACCTCTAGTCTGACGGTAGTAGGTAGGGAAGGTCAACCGCTTATACTTCTTTACTTGTTTCCCTTGCCTTCCTAGAAGGTCAGCAGGGTGGTTGGGAGTAGGTTACCTACTTAGGCATGGTCGCCTTGACCCTACTCATAATCAGTTATCATGTCAGTCAGGCAGTCAACTCTTCGTTAGTTTTCCTTTTTCTATCACATATCACCTCCAGAATTGCGTTCAGTATCTTTGGTATTGTCTCCGAAAAACTCTTCAATGGCCTCCGAAAAGGTCTGCGGAAAACTCCTAAGTTTCCTTCTGAAAATCGTCTCCGGAAGTCATTGTCTAAGGTCTCCGGAAATATTCTCAAATTTTCTTTGAAAATTGCCTCTCAGTTATCTCCGGAATCATCTCTGAAATTATTATTTAAGGTTTTCTGTCTAGGGTCTCCGGAAGCTCCTCAATGGTCTCCGAGAATGGTCTTTGGAAACAAGGCCTCCAAAATCGTGGTCCCAGGAAGAACGTCTCCAATTCTTATTCAATCCTGCCCGAATAACGTCTCTGGAAGAATTGTCCCAAATTCATTTCCCGAATTCACATAATTGTCTTCGAAAAATGCGTTCATCGATTCCGGAAGCCTCCTTAATGGCCTCCGGAAAGCACTCATTAATCATCTCCGGAGAACTAATCAATCTTCGCCAGAAAACCGTCTCCGGAGACTCCTCAATGGCCTCCGAAAATAGTCTCCTAAAAACTTTTTAATTGTCTCTAGAAGTCTCTCCCTTTACCGTCTCTGGAGATTAATGTTTCCGGAATTTTAGCCTATAATAACAACGTATCTGGAGATCAAGGTCTCTGGAAACTTTAGCCTCTAAACTTCAGCGTCTCCGGAGATCAAGGTCTCCGAAAATTTTATTCTCTAAACTCCCAAGTATCCAAACTTCAATCGTCTTCAGAGATCAAGGTCTCCGAAAATTTCATCCTCCAAATTTCAACATCTCCAAAAATCATCCAAAGGTCTCCGAAAACTTTAGTTTCCAAATGTCTCTGGAATTCACTGTTCCCTCTTAACTTCTGGAGATCAAGGTCTCCGAAAATCATTGTTTTCCCTTATCTTCCAGAGATCAAGGTCTCCGGAAATCATTGATTCTTCTTCTTCTGGAGATCATGCTCTCCAAAAATTCCTCAACTACCCCGTTTTGCCCTCAATTCTTATAATCCCTCCTTCATCACTTCCGGTCAACTGACGTTGACTGGATAAGTTTCCCTTCACCTTTCCGGTCAACTAACGTTTACCAGATTAATTTCTTCTTACATTTTCTGGTCAACTGGCGTTGACCGAATAAACTTCAATTTCCCTTCATTCCTTCATCTTTGCCGTCAACTGGCGTTGATCGGATAAATCTTCCTTATCAACTTGGCATGGCTCCATCATCACTCGCGGTCAACTGACGTTGACTGGATTAATCTCCATTTACTGCTTGATTATATTGACTTAATGACTTAGACTTTTTATATTTTAGAATCTGGGCCATTACAAGTTGTGAGCCCTCATTAGCTAGATGCTACAGGAAGGCTTCTTCTTGGGCTAGGGCCTCTGGCCATCATGGGAGCTACATGGGTTCCACAACTCCGAGCTTTCATCCGATGCTCCGTGATTGGGTTGTCCCTCTAGCTGTATATGGGCCTTGTTGCATGTGGTTGCTTGACCTCGAGGTCATCAGGCTGTTGGGTCTTCTCCTTGGTAGGTTGTCTCTCCCTCTGGTTTTTCTTTTTGGATGCCGAAGTTTGGGAGTTAGAGGAGGGAGCTCCCAACGGTGATACCTTCAAACGAGTACAGATGGTCCGAAGCAGCTCCAATAGTGTGTCCACCTGGGTAGCCAGCGCTGCCACATCAGCAGGTGGATGATCGTTCCAATGGCTACCTACAATTGGATCGTCGCCATGGAAGACGACATCTCTAGCGGGTGTGCTTGCTTGAGCCCTGATCACCATGCTTGCTTGCTTTGGTTGTGGGCATATGCTTTTTGTCGCGTTTCCATGCACGGTGCCAATAATGCGTCCTTTGATCTTGATTACCGAACGAATTAGGGAGCCGCCTAATTCAAGAGTCTGACTAGTAGTGAGTCCAATTTTTGTTACTTTGAACCTGAATTTTGTTCACAATAACTAACAAATGAGATGTCAAATGATGATAGGACTCACTCATCGGTATATTATATAATATTTAAATCAATAATTATTTTTAATTGAATAGAAAGATTGAAGGATGAGAAAGTATGTGTAAATACAAGTGTGAAGGGATTGAATGTTTGGTGGAATGTTAGGCTCAGTTTGATGCACTCAATAGGTGAGCGGCTTAGAGAGGTTTACACTCATAGGGAGTGGCTTTAGAATGAGAGTTACACTCATGGGAGAGTGGCTTAGAGAATGAGAGTTGCATTCGTAGGAGAGTGGCTTTGAGAATGAGAGGAGAAGAGGGTAGCACTCGAGGCGTACAAATGTTCAAGTGCTTTAATGCACTTGATTAGTCGATTGTTGGATGGAAGGTCCAGAGTCTAATTAGATTGTATATTGCGTATTGCTGGATTGATTGTCAATCGGGGATCTCCTTCCTTGTGGAAGAAGAGATATATTTATAGAGTAAGAGTTGGTTAGCCAGTCCTAGAGATCGTGGCTCTACGATTGTGAGTTGCCAACACCGTGTGCCTGCTATTGTGTGTTGCAAGTGCTACGGTTTTGTACTTTTGAGGGAGCCATCATCGTGCTTTCACCCGTAACACTCTGCGCTGTCGTAATTCTCAGAGTGACAAGTTGGTGGTTGTGCCTACAATTCTTACTCTTACAATGGTGAGGGACCACATGATAGCATTGGCCGTTTGGATTTATCTACTGAGTTAGAGTGGGTTGAGTTGAACTGTTGATTAACTTTTAAAGCCCAAATGCTATAGGGTCGATTCGAAACGAGTTACTTAGGCCTTTTGTCATACTTTCTAGATTCTGGGTTTGGAGGAACTCTCATTAGTTTGCTGGTTCCTAAGCCCTTCTTTCTTCCGCAGGCTGGATTTTGGATTGGCTCCCAGATTACCAGACCCATCAACAAGTAAAATTTAATA
>JAODPA010068243.1:0-10285 GCA_025585075.1 Nepenthes mirabilis | reverse complement strand
AAAATTACATATTTGTTAGTATTTAGGTGTGATGCGTCTCAGGGATCTTGATTCGTGACGGGTCTTGATAATGCCTTCTTTACTAGATCTCCACTTCGTCCTTGACAATCCAAAACTTGTGCACCACAACTAAAATTAAGAATCATTGTACAATCGGGACTTGCTCCTTGATAGGCACTCCGACACTCAAGTCAATTTCTTTTTCAAATAGAAAATAAATTTTTAAAAGAAAGTATGAGAGGAAATTTTTAGTCCAAGTGTTTAGTCCAATATCTTATCCTAGTATTAGTCCATGTCATGAAATGATAGTATTAGTCCATGTCATGAAATGAATATTTGAGAAGTCTAGATTTGTTTATTTTGAATCCCCCCTTTTTATCGTTGGCTGCCTTTTTCTTTTATACGATACTCAAACGGTTCTCTACTTGTCCGTTTCTTCATGACTTTTGACGTCACGCTGGATCAGGACAATTAGTTGAGGTCTCCAATCGTGGGATCGTGTGCAATGGTTTACAGAATGGGACTTTGCTGGGCCAAGTTTGTGGGCCTCAATGTTAGTCCAACCCATTTCACATTATGGCCTGGATGGCCTATCATTAGTTGGGCGCAACTGCAACCATACTCATTACTAGCCCCCCCATGTCAGAGGTTTTTAATTTTAAACCTCTGGTGTTTTCATTGATGGCGTACTCCTCCTTTCCCATCCGTTCTTTGTTTTTTCTATGGTGCTTGTAGCTAAATTAGGGATGGAATTGAGCAGGAGTATCTAACTCCAGGAATGGATGAAACTCGAAGTAGGATAAAAGTTCTGAAATAATAAACTATCGGAGAGGATAAAGGTCTCCGGAGTGACAAGATCTCTAGAGAAGATAAAGGTCTTCGGAGATGAAGGTCTCCGGAGAAGATAAAGATCTTCGAAATGACAAGATTTCCAGAGAAGATGAAGGTCTTCGGAGTGAAGGTCTCCAGAGAAGATGAATGTTTCTGGAGTGATAATCTCCGAAGAAGATGAAGGTCTTTGGAGTGATAAGATCTCTGAAAAAATGAAAATCTTCGAAGATGAAGGTCTCCGGAGTGACAAAATCTCCGAAAATAAAAATCTCCTGAATGACAATATCTCTGGAGAAGATGAAAGTCTCCAGAGCGACAAGATTTTTGGAGAGGATGAAGGTCTCGGGAGTGACTAGGTCTCCGGAGTGACTAAGTCTCCAGAGTGGATCCATCAGCAAGTAACTAGTTTATTTTTCAAAGTTCATCTTGGTGTTGTCAGCCGTATCATTAATGAGGATGATTTCCCAAATAACAAATATGGATCGGTAATCATGTCATTCCTCAAAACCACGCGTCCTTTCAATTCGAAAGTGGCGCCTTTACAACTCCAAAAAATCTGTTATAAATCCGACATTATTTTGGGTTAGTTTTCTTCATCGTCTTCAATCTGCAAACCCTAACTTTCCCCCTTCTGGTCATCTCCTCCGTACTCTTCAAAGTGCCACTCTCTTGGCTCTTAGAGTCGTTGATATTCGCTCATTTCTTTTTGTGGGCGACATTGAGAGGTTGTACTCCCAATTCAATATTCCTATGGAGATTTCGTTTGTGGTGCCCGGTGAGAATGACAGGGTTTGCGCTCCCCCTACTGACTCCATCACTATGTATGAGATTCATCTGAGGAATGGCCTTCGCATTCTCATAACACGAGTTGCTCCAGATGTTCAAAGAATTTGGCAATCCTATTGCTAGGTTTCACGTCAACACCTTAAGGTATCTGTGCAATCTCTGCATTTTCTTTCGTTTTTGTGGGTTGGAACTTAACTCCACCGTCGTCAAGGTCATATTCCGATTTGTCCAAAGCGACGATTGGATTTCATTATCCCCTAAAGAACTGAGCATTTCTTGGTTAATCCACGAGTCTATGAAAGACTGAAAAGACCGATTTTTTTTTATGAGGTTATCTGTGGGTGCTCCTTGTGGTGGGGAAGAGTTTCTAACTCACTCACTAGTAGAGTTACTCTTCGAGATGAGGAATCAACTAAGTTGTTTGTCGATTTAATCCGGGAGAAGATGGATTCTTTTAGTGATAAGAATAGAGACTATCTTCTTTTACTGAAAATTTTGGCATTTGCTGAGTAGGTGACCGGCGCAGGAGATACAGTGGTTGTCGTCACGTCACCACCAAAAGCGCGTAAAAGAAAATTTGATGCCACCAAAGCTAAAGTCGCTTCATCGTGGTGTCGAGTTACTTCTTCTCTTTCTCTTGAGGCAAATCCTATTGAGTTTGAAACCGAACAACTCAAATGCCCAACTTCAGGCCCTACTATTCAAACGGGTCTAAAGTTCGAGTTCATCACTGGTGAGGATCCCCTTGTAACATCTACGGAGCCCCCGAGTGCTCATGAAACTATGCACCAGTTTACTGTTGTTGGGCAGCTCGACGAGTGTGGCACTCAAATCGAGGCGAAGATGCCTAGACTAAAGAAGTGCTACTGCCTGCTTCTTCGCATATGCAAGCGGGGTTCTCTGCTTGTCTGGTTATTGCAGAGGAAGTTGTTGGAGTGGCAGGTGTTGAGGAAACTTCTCATCATGAGTCTCTGGCGTTTAATCTAGCAGCCTCTTCATTCGAACCAGAGGCTGGTGAACATCATCCTTCGTGGCCATTCACTCCTAGTTCATCGACTTCAACGCCCCATCCAAGGCCAATTGGAAGATGGCCAGCTTCTACTCCAGGGGCAAGGATTCCTTTGGCTGAGGCAGCTCTCAGAGTGCCATTTCTTACGGTAAGAATTTAGTTAATTCTTCTAATTGAGTTAGCTTGGTCTTTATGCCATGTACTTACTTTGTGAGCTCTCAAGAGGAAAAAATGTTTGATACCTTGAAGATAGGCTTTCAACAAATGAAACTTTGGATTCGTCAACTCCAAGATGAGATCAACCATTTGTAGCGATACCAAGTTGATCCAAGTTCCCTACAACAATGCCGAGACCAAATTTTCAATCTTCAACTAGAGTTGCAAGTACCAAGGATGCGCTAGAGCTGGCCAACCAACAAAATGCAAAGCTCCGGAGTGAAAATGCCCGCTTACACTCTGAGCTAAGGGCATGCTTTAGGCCAGAGGAAGTTGGACTTGTGATGAACACCCGCTTTCTGGATGGTGTTAAGCTTTGCCAACAAATCGCATTGTTGGTTGATCCGTAATTTTCGGTCAGCTTTTTTGATGAGAGAAATAGAAGTGCACATTGCTTGTTTGACTTGCAGGTTTTTTCTGACTCCAAAGAGCCAAGTTCTCGCCTTCTAGGGAGTTCGCAAGGACAGCTTATTTTACTGGTTGTTTAATCTTGATATTATACAGAATACCTTGTCTTATTAATATATACGTTCTTCGTCATCTATTTTATTCTGTAACTAATCATTCACCAGCTAAACACTCTATCTAGATGCTTTACTGGTGACGGGCTTTAGCAAAATCAGGAATGTTAACAATTTTAATCCTAGTTTGCAAGCCATGGTTGATTGAACGTGTTCATCCCTAATGAAGGGAATCGAAGCACGCATGCTAAATAGCCCCCCAAGGTCTAATTGTTCGACCGTGCTTGGTCGGTTGGAATGGATCCGCAATTAGAATTTTCGATTACTTGTGGATCGCTCAATAACTGGATCAAGGTTCTTTTGATCGCTTATGGGTCATGAAATAAGTGAGGTGAAAAACTCACTTGACTTAGAGACAATCTAGGCCAATTTAGTTAGATGCATTGTTACATGAGCACACATATATATTCAAATAAAACAATTGTAAAAAGGAATAAACAAAAAGGCAAATGATTCCATTAAAGATAAAACATGATATAGGCACATGAAGATGCATGCATTACCTACGTTACCTAACTGCACCTTGAACGAAACTATTGATAAAATTTCTTTAAATGAACCGCATTCCATGTTCTTGATATTAATTTACTGATCTAGTTACGCAATTTGTATATACCATTTTGGAGGGTGGCTGACACGATGAATGGTCCCTCCCAATTTGGAGACAGCTTTTTTCTGTTGATAATTTTCCCGGTGGCCTCTATGCTGCGTATGATCAAGTTTCCGACATCAAACTTTCGAGCTTTCACCATTTTATTATAATATCGTGCGACCCGTTGTTGATATGTAGTTGTACGCATCTTGGTTGTTTCCCGGACTTCGTGGAGCAGGTCAAGATGTTGCCTGAGTTTTTGCGCATTGCTTAGGGGATCAAAATTCTCAACTCTAAAATTGGGTAGCCCAATTTCAAAGTATAGACTGAAAGGAGTTTTTCGAGTTGGGGTCTTGGGTATAGTACAATAAGACCATAGTATGGAAGGCAATTCATCCGCCCAGGAGCCCCCAACATCCTCCATTTTTGTCTTCAACCCATACAAGAGAGTTCTGTTAGTTACTTTCACTTGCCCATTAGCTTGAGGGTAAGCCACTGAAATATAGACCAACTTGACACCTAAATTTGTGCAGTATTTGGTGAAATATTTTCCCGTAAATTAGGTCTCACTGTCGGTTATTATAACTTCTGGGATCCTAAAGCGGCAAACAATATTTTGTCGCACAAACTCTATGGTATTATACTCAATAATTTTTGCTAAAGGAGTAGCCTCCACCCACTTGGTGAAACAATCAATGCCCACAATTACGATTTTTTTTGACTGGATATGATTGAAAATAGGCTAAGGATATCAAGTCCCCACTGTGCAAAGGGTCACGGTGTCTGCAAGGTTCTGAATACAATTGGCGGTTGGTGAAGTATATTCCCTTGTAGTTGACAGTTTTCGCACCTTTTAACAAAATCCATTATATCTTTCTTTATTGTCGGCCAATAATAACCTTGTCTCATAACTTTGAAGGCTAAATTTTTACCTCTTACGTGACATCTGCATATGCCAAAATGAACTTCACTCATGACATAATCTGCCTCTTCCGAAGTAAGGTACCTGAGGTATGGGATTGAGTATACTCGGCGGTTCATTTTTCCGTCCATGATAGCATACCAACCTGCTATCCTTTTCACATGTTTAGTATCTTCTGAACTCTCCGGTAGTACTCCATCAGTTAGGTATCTCCAATATGATAACATCCAATTTTCCTGATTGATGATCTGAAGAACTTCTTATTCTGGTTCCTCAATACTTGGAGTCCGCAGAACCTCCCGTGGGCATCTCAAATATTATTCAGGATTTTCAGTGGCTGCAGCCTTTGCAAACTGGTTTGCCTTTCCATTGTCCGCTCGTGTGACATGAACTATCTCCATTTTGTTAAAGCTTTTCACCATATTTTTCACTTTTGTAAGATAGTTCTTTAACAAAAGATTGTTACCTCAAAACTTCCCTGAACTTGGTTAACATTTAATTCAGAGCCATCGGACACAATTACGTTTCTTGCTGAACACTCTCTAGTCAGTTTAAATCCAACTAACAAGGCTTCATACTCAGCCACATTGTTAGTAGCCGAAAATCCACGCCTCAAAGAAAAGCTGATTTCTTTCCTATCAGGAGTCCTCATAACCACTCCGACCCTACTACCAGACTACGTTGATAACCCATCAACATGCAAAGTCCAATTGGGCAGGTTATTTGTCCGATAGATGTCTTCATTATCAATGGAAGTGTTCGAAATTGGGGTCATGGTTTTAACAATAGAGTCTACCAAGGCTTGACCCTTGATTACCGGCCTTGGTTTAAACTCAATGTGAAACTCACCCAACTCTATAACTCATTTTATTAATCTTCCAGACATATCAAGCTTTTGCAGCATAGTTTTCAATAGTTGGTCAGTGACGACTATTATTTTTGAGCTAAAAGAACAAGTGTTAAGGCCATTTTCTTCGTATGTGAGTAATAAGTTTCGGCGTTGGGTAATAAGTCCAATTGGGCAGGTTATTTGTCCGATAGATGTCTTCATTATCAATGGAAGTGCCCAAAATTGGGGTCATGGTTTCAACAATGGAGTCTACTAGGGCCTGACCCTTGATTACCGACCTTGGTTTAAACTCAATGTGAAACTCACCCAACTCTATAGCTCACTTTATTAATCTTCCAGACATATCAGGCTTTTGCAACATAGTTTTGAAAAGTTGGTAAGTGATGACTATTATTTTTGAGCTGAAAGAACAAATGTTAAGGCCATTTTCTTCGTATGTGAATAATAAGTTTCAGCGTTTGTCAACATTTTACTGACATAGTATACTAGCCGTTGCACATCTAATTGCTCATGAATTAACACCGAACTTAACGCTGTTTTCGACATTGCCAGGTATAGATATAAATCTTCACCCTACATTGGTGAAGCCAATAGATGAGGACTAGACAAATAGTCCTTCAACTCTTGAAAAGCGGCTTGGTAGTCCGCTATCCAGATGAAACTATTTGCTTTTGTTCCCCTTAAAGTATTAAATAAGGGAAGGTATTTTTCAGCCGACTTGGCCAAGAATCTGGACAAAGCTGCTAGTCTTCCAATTAATCTATGGACGTTCTTTACTGTCCCAGGTGGTGCCATATCCATTATGGCCTTTATCTTCTTCTGTTTTACTTCAATCCTGCGCTGTGAGGCTATAAAGCCCAAGAACTTTTCAGATGTAACTCCAAAAACATACTTAGTTGGGTTCAATTTCATCTAATATTTTCGGAGTACTTCAAAGATTTTATTCAAATCTTGGATGTGGTCACATGTTGCCTTACTCTTTACGAGCATATCATCCATATAGATAACTATATTTCGACCGATTTGAGTCTCAGACATTTTTCTTACAGGCCACTGATAAGTGGCTCCCGTATTTTTGAGACCAAAAGACATAATCTTATAATAATATGTACCTTGGTCAGTCATGAAGGAAGCATACTCCTCATTTTTCGGACTCATTTTAATTTGATTGTATCCGAAATAAGTATCCATGAAACTTAGCAACTTGTATCCGACCGTGGAATCCACCAATGTGTCTATCCTGGGCAATGGATAACTATCCTTGGGACATACTTTGTTCAAAATAGTAAAGTTCACACACATTCTTCATTTTTCATTACTTTTTCTTACAAGCACCACGTTGGAGAGCCAATCTGGATACTAGACGTCTCTAATAAATTCGACATCGATCAACTTTTTCACTTCCTCACGGATTGCAATAAGTTTTTCAATCGAATAGTTTTTTCATTTTTGCTTAACTAGCTTGTAATTTGGATCAAGTCCAAGTTTGTGGACCCTCAAATATGTCAGAATTCCAAGCATATCAATGGGTGACCACGCAAACACATCTGTATTTTTCTTGAGGAAGGAGATAAGTTGATCTCGCAGCTGTTCGAAAAGAGAGTGTCTAACTTGAACATATTTCTCCGGATCATTTGGGTCAAGAGGGATGAGCTTTTTTGTTTCGCCGAATTGGGCTTGTTATAACATTGTATCATCTCAATAGTCCAAATCTTCAACTAGCTGTTCTGAAACTACTTGAGCGACTTCCAATAGGTAACATATTCAGCCAATGTCTTCGTCTTCCAAGACTTCACCAACATCTGAAGATGTTGGGAACTTCATCTTCAGGTGAAAAATAAACATTACTGCCCCGAAGGCTGTTAAATAAGGTCTACCTAGAATGACATTGTAAATCGAAGGTAGATCCACAACAAAGAAGTTGAGTACGTGGGTTGCTACTCTGGGATACGTCCCCAACGTAACTTCCAAATGTATGGTTCCTTGAATGGACACAGGTTTGTTGTTCAAACTGTAAAGAGATCCATTAGCCAGCTTAAGTTGACTTTTCTTTAAACCCAATTTAAAGTAGGCATCCAAGTAAAATAAATTACTACTACTTCCATTATCGATAAAAACTCGTTTCAGTTGGTAATTAACTACATCATCTAAAACGAGCGCAGTTACTACAAAAGGATCAGAGTGAGGAATTTGTACACGAGACATATTCTTTTTGTCAAAACAAATTACATCATTCCTATCCTCTACCCATTGCCTTTTGTTTTCTACAACAGCTTTTACCTGGTCTAAAGTGTGCTTTTTGGGTGGTCTGGTTGATATCAAACTAACCACTCCTACCGTAACTCTGTTCCTCAGACATTACTACTGATCTTCCTCTTCTTCTCCTTCTCTTTCGGTGACCTACTCTGAGTTTTTCACAAACTTCTTGAGGTGCCCTTTTTTGATATGCTCCTCAATTTCTCTTTGTAGGGTCCTACACTCCTCAGTGCTATATGCCGGAGATCGATGATAATCACAATACTTCGATTGATTACCTCCCTCTGGGTTTTTGACTAGCTTGGGACATTTAAAAAAATTTTCTCCTCGTATATTCAGAAGAATATTAGCTGTAGAGTCGTTCAGTGGTGTTAGGTTTAAAGGTTTGAATTCTCTTCAAGCCCCCGGCTCAAGCCTGGACTACTTCTTTGAATTTCGCGAGTCAATGCGATCTCCATACATTTTCCTTCCTTCTTGTCCATTCTGAGAGCGATTTTCACATCCAAGCTTCTTTGTCTCGTTTGCTTCCACTGCGACTATCTAGGCGTGAGTTATAGCTTCTGTTTCAAAAAAGGTCCTAGGATTCTTATGAGCCAGATGTTTGAAAAATTTGCCAGATTCCAAAGTATTCATAAATGTATTCAATTTTACTTCATCGGTAAGCCTGGGAATCCACCGAGCTTCCGCAGTGAATTTTTCCAAAAAGCTTTTCAAACTTTCCATTGGCTCTTACTTGATACGAGCTAAGTGCTAAGGTTGTTTTTTGATCCTCCTATTGGAGGCAAATTGTGTTAAGAAACTATCGGCCAATTCCTTGAATGACCGG
This sequence comes from Nepenthes mirabilis, assembly GCA_025585075.1. Lineage (NCBI taxonomy): Eukaryota > Viridiplantae > Streptophyta > Magnoliopsida > Caryophyllales > Nepenthaceae > Nepenthes > Nepenthes mirabilis. The sequence goes on along the minus strand of JAODPA010068243.1, from coordinate 1,476 downwards.
ATTGAATTTGGTGATAAATTGTGAAACCAAATTCAAGCATCTCCATTAAGTGTCAGGGAAAAATACTGACACATAGTTATTTCGTCCAAACCTTGAAAACTCAAGTGAGTGCGGAAGTGGTCCAAGTGATCCATAGGGTCACCACTTCCATCATAGATGTCCAACGTTGGTATTTTAAATTTTTATGGGAGTGAGCAAGCTCTAATCTCCATTGTAAAAGGAGATCTTCTCAAATCTTGATAATGCTTTTCTGCACTATTACCGAACATGCATTGCCAAACTTTCTCCAATTTTTCCTCCACATGAGGAGTAGGAGTTGCTACGGACCTTTTCTCATTGAGGTAGTCCCTCAACTCCGAATGCTTTGGTTGGTTAGGGCGACTACTCCTTTCTACAGGCTACATTTTTTTGGAGGCTTTCAGCCATTTCTAGAATAATGAGGATTTCTCCGCTGAGGGCTTTCCTTCTCAGATCTTGGGCCTAACCGTCCTTCCAGTTACAAACGGCCTCTTTCTCTGTTATTTGAGGGCTCATTTCCCTGGTCAACAGGCTGTTCCACATTTCTCATGGAGCATTTCCTCCTTTGGCTCCTTTTCGAAGCAGGAGTGCCTACGATTAAAGCGGGAGCTGCCTACCTTTGCTGTCCTAATTGCATGCAAAGGGTGTTGATCGCCACCGCCATGTTTTTCATACGATCGTTCATGGCTTGCATTAAGGCCATCTGTCGATTTTTCCCATGACTACCTGCTAGAGGGTCGTTGTCGGGGGAAGTCACGTCTCCAGGAGCATGTATTTGAGTTTTGGTGGTAACCATGTTTGGATAAGTGTGGTGGTAAAGTTGGCTTTTCGCTTAAGCTTCCCATAAACGACACTAATGATGTTTCTCAATGATCTTGATTCGTGACGGATCTTGATAACACCTTCTCTACTAGATCTCCACTACATCTTTGACAATCCAAGACCTGTGCACTACAATTAAAATCAAGGATCATTGTACAATCAAGGCTTGCTCCCCGACAGACACTCCGACACTCAAGTCAGTTCCTTTTTCAAATTGAGAATAATTTTTTAAGAGAAAGTATTAGAGGAAATTTTTAGTCCAACTGCTTAGTCCAGTATCTTATCCCAATATCAGTCCAAGTCATGAAATGAATATTTGAGAAGTCTGGGTTTGTTTTTTCCTGAATTCCCCCTTTTCATCGTTGGATACCTTTTTCTTTTATACGATGCTCAAATGATTCTCTACTTGTCTGTTTCTTCATGACTTCTGACGTCACGCTGAATGATGACAACTAGTTGAGGTCTCCAATTGTAAGATCGTGTGCAACGGTTTGCAGAATAGGAATTTGCTGGACTATATTCGTGGGCCTTAATGTTTGTCCAACCCATTTCATATCATAGCCTGCACAACCTTTCATCATGTGGCCCCAAGTGCAACCGTACTTATCAAGACATAATGATAATATTTATTTATCA
>JAODPA010068242.1:0-10287 GCA_025585075.1 Nepenthes mirabilis | reverse complement strand
TTGATATTTATAGACGTCATTATTATTATAATCTTAGACTTTTAGGATAAATATCAAATATAATAAAAGTAAATGAGTATAATATTTAAAATGATATGGACGAAACCTTATTAAAGGAAACTGAGCCTACAATTCAGAATTCCTCCAAAAGGATGATTTTCTTATTTGGAAAGCTTGAAAGGAACCATTGACCAATGTTGCATATATTAACCATACTCTTCACATCTACAGATGGCACAGATTTTATTGCGGTATAAAAAAATAGTAGCATCGAGCTTCAGTTGAATGTTTCACATTCATACATTGGAGCATTTAGGAGGTTCAAGTCTGATAAATTACATCGGCAATAACAGAACCTGAAACACCTAATGTAACAAGAAGCTACAATTAATTAACAAAAGGCTCATTAATTTAGAAAAAAAGAGAGGATTTTTTTATTAAAAAAAGGAAAAAAAAAAAAAAAACTATCTTAGGGATCCTGTACAAAGATTGATGAACACCTATAGAATTTAATCAAATCTCCAAAGTCCTTATAGTTACAACTCATGTCCTCCAGCCATAACCCATATCATCGGATAAATCACTGCTTAAAAACCCATTTTCGGTAAAATCATGGGTCATATCCAGAGTCGTCGGATCTGCAAGTTGAAGACCCGAGGGCAGCTCGGGTGCTTTTGGATTGAAACCAGTGTTCCCGCCACCAGCTGCAGAAGAATAATCACTGTTTGAAGCAGCTTTGAAACTGTCACTTTGGGGCATATTCGATCCAGCTGCTGTGGGTCCCGATCTGGCATTTCCGAGCCCTATGCTGTTTCTGGCCGAACTATGGTTCCCGGGATTCTGTCCACTGAGCAACTTCCGCTGTCCATCTGCTCCATTGTTTTTGGACATATCCTCCAACAATTGCTGGATCATTTGCTGTAACGGCGGGCAGCTTTGGGGCGTGGATGCAAGATTCTGTTGTGGTGGCCCATACTGATGCAGCTGAAGCGGCTGTCGAGCCACTGCTGGTTGAGGACTTCTTGGTGTGTTCAGTAGTGATCCAGGCATAATATTTCCCAAGCTTTGATTCGGCCCGTTCAAAGAAGACACGTCGCGTTGAAGTGAACTACAGTTTGAGTTTGGAGAATTCTGTCTCAGCATACTTAGGTAGCTAGAAGGTGCCAAAGCAGCGGGGGCAGCTGCTGCCGAGCTGCTCAAAGTCCCCCAAGAAGCCACATTGTGACCGTTGCCAGTACTGTTGTTAGTACCGGAACGCATTGCCATGATTTTATTGAGCATCATCACATCAATTGGCAAACCCTGCATGCTTGCTAGCCGCTCGATTTCTCGCATCCTTTGCATCTGGAGCCCCGATGGAGAGGTACGTGGAGGATAATTCTTCAAGCCCTCTGCATTTTTTATTAGATGCGCAAAAGGTATTGGATTTGAACAAAGAGCATAGTCTACAAAATTACTCTAATCATAGAATATAATATCAGCTAATATATAAAATAACTACACATATATCGGTTCCCCAATATCAATATCTGAAATAAAATTGCGATATATCAACTAATATTTAGAATATCAATCTATACACCCGTGATTTTCAGATACCTCGGCTGATAATGCACTTTAGGTTCCAATTTCCCCCAAAAAAAACATATTTCGGATACGTACAATATTGATACGTATTAGCTGATGTGGCCGAGACCAATACGGTCATGACTGATACTAATACTGCCGAAAATATGCTTGTCAATCGACTAGGTAATTTTGGATCAATTCTTTGAATTTTGGGTCGTTTTGTTCTCTTTCAAACAGTATCATTGTGGAATGTGCATTTGTAAATTTAAAAAACGAATTTTGAATTGATGTGTCAAATAAGCACCTGCTGCATATGAGCAATATGTGACAAGGACATAAATTTATTTATTCATTAAGTTTCCATAATTTTGTTACATCCCAGAGATTATTATAATTTTACATGAAATGGTGCTTGGTCTTCAATGAGAACTTGAGTAAGGAGTAGATCTTTTATTTTGGTTTGGGGATTTTATAGAATTTGACTTCAGGGGTTCAAATATATCTAAAAAACAGAAGAATTTCCATATTTTAAGCTGCCATAGTTTAAAAAGTCATATTTATTTCCTAGATGCTATTCTCATGCATTAGGTCACCGTCATTTAGGAAGTCGCATTCAGTTCAAGAGTTGGATGCCTCTATGATGACCATAATTTTTATTTTTCCTAGGTTCTGTTGAATAATATTTTGAGTATATTTATTGTCTAATGTTCTTCTTCCCTTTGTCTCTCTCTCCTCTCTTCTCCCTTCTCGCCCCCAACGCCATCTTCTCTCTATTCCCTCTTCCTCAATCTCCTTCTTGAGAGTTGTTATGGTTCTCCCAGTGATAGGCTCTCATATCCAACCAAGAGCTAATATCAGAAGCTGATAAATGAACGGTTAAGTTTAAATACCCATTTAAATTATTTCATGTAATCTTCTTTATTTATTTTCTAACTTCTAATCCTAACTCTTGGATGAATATGGGAATCTGACCATAACAGATCTCCTCCATCCCTACAACAAAATAGCACTAAGGTAGTAATAACAACATTGAAACATGTAATAAGAGCAGCTGCAGCAGTTTACCAATAGGACCAGCTTCATTCTCCCCGCAGAAATCTATCAAGTCCTTCATGGTGTTGACTACCTCAGCAATCTGCCACAAGCCCATTAAAAAAAATTAAAAATAAATAGATAAAATAAGATTAAAAATAGAGAAAAATATTCAGAGAAGCAAGCAGAGATGCACTACCTGCAAGCATCTCACATCTCTTTTAGAGAAACCTAAGTCATTCAATGATTGTAGCTCCAGAGATTTTGCAAGCTTGTGTCCAGCAGTCGCAACCCTATATCATATCAAACAATTAATAATATGAAGTACCATAATCTTAGTAGACATAATTAAAACTAGGTTCTGGTTGAATTCGGACCGTGTTCAAGAAAATTATGGCCACAGAAACAGGCATGACGGGATTAAAATATAAAATTACTTGTCCATAATCAGAAATGAGTCGGTTCAAATCAGCCGATGGACATTATTATTTTTAAGTGGTTTTTGTAATATTTATATAAAAAAATCCAAAACCATAAATTGATATTTAGAAAAGAAAATCTTACCTAAAAATATTTAAAAGAATAGTTTTTATATNTATTAAAAAAAAAATTAGTATTTGGCTAAAATATGAAAATTTTGATTTCTTTAAATTATTATTTACCTAAAATATTAAAATTTTGAGTTTAAAAGAAAATTAAAATTCGGGCATGCACTGGGCATTTTCTTCTGTGGCCACACCCGACCCAAAATTTTGATTGGCTTATTTTTTGACTTATCCGTCTATAATACACACATATATTGACCATATCCTATAAATTTTCAAGCTGGATCAGTGGCTTGGTTTTGACTAGTTTACATCTCAGTCAATGCAATTATAAATATAGAAACATCCCAAGCCAGAAAAATGAGGCAGCTTGAGGAGGACAACATTAGATGTCACTTCAAAGTTCAAACCAGCTTGAGGAGGACAACATTACATGTCACTTCAAAGCTCAAACCTGAAGCCCTAAAAGGCAATTTCATGTAATCATATAAACACTGAAAAAAAAATCCGATATGTCACTATATTGATAACATATTGCGATAGATCCACCGATATATATCAGCTTTTTGTCTTTTTTATTTTTATCATTAATATTTTTTATTCACTTTGCTCTTGAAAGCATAATTCAACATGTTTTAAACATACATAAAATCCCAAATATTTTGAGAAACCTAAATCTACATGTTTCATAGAGGCATCAGTTATTTCCACCGGAGCAAGTTCACTGCAAGCTGACATCCGATCCTGGTACACATTGTCTGATATAACAGATATTAATATGACAATGATCGATACCAATAACGATATCAATATTTTCATTCATGATTATTACTGATAACAGAGAAAAGAACTATTTTCTGCTTAATTGAAAATCATATGAAGTAATACGAGTTAACTCACATGGTGCTGTTAGATTGTATATCCTTTGAAGAAACTCCCTCAGATCCACTATCAGCAATTGCACTTTGACATTTCTCTGCAGCCTGTAGCAACTGATTCACCTGCAAAACAAGCAAATTTCATGAAAACTGCAAATTCGAATTTATAAAAAATAGACAGTATGGAGACCTCAGATTGCAGTTCTTTTCACATAGGTGCAACCATTGGTCGATATTTATTAGGAAAATTCGATTCTGACTTTACAGTTATTTCCTGATACGGCAACAAATATCGGGATATATTTTCATATCAGCGACATATCGTGATATGCCAGCCAATTTTTTAAATATTAACCAATATATTCGATATTTAGTCGATATATCGATTAATATGGGCCTATAAACTTGCGATTTTTAAAAAACATTTCTTAAGATATATCCGTTATGGATGAGTATTGTTTGATGTACTTGATAACAACACAGCAGCAAACGATATTTTCATCTATGAATCAAACAAATAATTGACCATATTTTGAAATAATAATGTGATAAATGCCCAAAACTCCAGGAAAAATATTTCAATTGTGACCTGCCATATGCAGCACAGGTTGCTCTAAAGAATTGCTAGTGCAATCATAGAATAAAATATCGCCCAATATAAAAAAATCGTGGGTTTCCTTGATACTGTAATAAAATCGCGATATATCCGTTACGGATAAGTATTGTTCAATGTACCAAATAATGACACGGCAACAAATGATATTTCATCTATGAATTCAACAAAAAATTAACCATATTTTGAAATAATAATGTGATAAATGCCCAAAACTCCACAAAAAATATTTCAATCGTGACCTACCATACGCAGCACAAGTTGCACTAAAGAATAGCTACTGCAGCCATAGAATAAAATATCGGCCAATATGAAAAATCGTGAGTTCCCTTAATACGGTAATAAGATCGCAATATGTTAAATTTTAGCAATATATCAATCAATATATCCGACATCAACCGATATTTCTTAAACAGGTCCCAATTCAGCAAAAAAAATTTGATGGTTGATACTTCCAATGTAACAAAGAATTTGAAATGGGAAGTCAGTACCTGTGGGACAACCAACCTCCTAGGAAGTAGTTCTTCATGCCGACGTTCGCAAAATTCCCACGACAAAATCTGGATAATTGACACACATATATGTCTAAGCTAATTAAAAGCTACCAAAACCTTGAACTCAAAATTGTAGTTGAATCCAAAATAGAAAACACAGTTACCTTTAAATCTTGGGTGAATATTATTCGAAGTTGACCCTCACGAACAACACGAAGCTGTTTATAGACGCTTTCTTCAACAGCTTTTGCACATTCCAATATCATCATCCCTGAGATAGATCTACGCTCCCGAGGCAAATCAATAAACAATAGCTCATCGATTAAGCCACTGCCAAATTTAATTTCATTGAGACGAGGTAGTACTTCAAAAGTTGCCTCTGTTGACAAACCACAGAGAAGTATGAAAGAGAGGATGGAATGTTAAAACCTGCAAATACTAAATAGCAAACGAACAAGAATTGATAATGGCGTTTGTATGAATTATTGATTAAGATGAATTTGAGTTCATTAATATAACCACACAGATCATTAACTAAACATTAGATCAGAATAGTTTTCTTTGAATTAAACAATTTAATATGATGAAAACATGGATGAAGATACTGAAATCAGTATCGGTATTAATCACAGCAATATCAATATCGGACATATCAAATAATGTATATAAACATTCGATAAATTTAGAAAAAAAAATTATGAGAATCGTAAATTAATAAGAAAATATCAAGCAATATCTTAACTAAACATAGTGTGTATTGGCCTACATTTTCAATATCATTCGATATATCGTGATATTATCACGGTATCGGAAAATATCAGTATCAGATACACACAATATTGATACACATCAACCGATATCTCAGCCAAATATCGTGTGTACCGGCCGACATTTTCAATATCATCCAATATATCATGATATTGAAGCGATATTAAAAAATATCAGTATCAGATGGGCATGATACTAATACATATCAAGATGCAAATAAGTTCCCACATTTCAAGGACCATTGATGGTTAGATATAGTCAATTTTACCTATGCAATGCAAAAATGTTACTTTTGTAATTTAAAATCATGATTTCCAAATCATAATATAGCAATCCTACCATCATGCAAAAGATAAACCCACAAACAAAAAAGTCACTCTAAATAGATAAATGGTGGCTTAGTGCATAAGCTCCCACATCATAGGTGTGGGATACACTAGAAAGTGATAAAGAAGCTAGTCGATATCATTTAACTCAAACTACAAATAATTATTTGATTTAACATTGGTAGAAACCAGCAACTTCAAATTAAGGATATCGAACCAGAAAGGTAGATGGCCCCTCTCAATCTTAATCTTGATATTATAGCGGCATCGGAGAATATTAGTATCACAGAGCCAAATACCAATTCATATACAGTAACATATCATAATTTTTTCACGGTATTGAAAAGTATCGGTATCAGACTCCTTAATACTGATATGTATCGGCCATATTTATAATATCAGCCGATATTTACATCAGGAGAACAACTTGGATTGGACCCTTATCCTACCCGATCTAAGACCCCACCTGCAGCACTAAATACCAAATAACAATGAGCAATGAATGCATCCTCTCATCAGCATTGACAAACAGAGATTCAATTGCATGCGTCTTTTTCATTTTTCATTCAAGAGATACTAAATTGAACTGGTTAGTCATATGATAATTAATAACAGTATAGCATTAAAGAAATCATTCTTCCATATTTCAGTGGTAAACAATATGGCAGATTCAGAATCATTTCCATATACTCCTGAAATACGTTGATCATCAGACAAGAAGCAACATTCTCCACAAGTAAAAGAGCATCAACAGCATAGCGCAAAACTTCAAACAACCATCGAATTCACTTACTGAAACCCCTTCCAGATCTGGAGCCACAAATATCGCAATGCCATGCATCCTACATCACAAAAGTGGATAAAACATGTTTAAATCTACCAGGAGGTGAGAAAAGAAAGTGTCTATCTATAGCTTCAAGAAGCATGTAAAAAGAGACGACGTACAAATCATTAGCATAGATTTGTTTCAGTCGTGGATATATACAAATCACTGATGTAAATATTAGACAGTATATATCGGGATTGGGGTTTCCTGATAACAATATTTTTAGATATGGCGTCAATATCACGATATATTTCTGTATTAGTGATATATCGTGATATATTATGCTATGACTGATATTCAAAATATCAGTCGATACGGTTAATATTTGACTAATATATCGATAGATGCAGCTGATATATATAATTTAATATGGCTTTATCAACATACAATTTTCTTAAAGGAATTTCTTTCTGATATATTCAACATCGATACATATTATCCAATACCAATATAGCTGTAAACAATATTGACGCGGATATTTTAATCCATAATACCAATTGATGCAAAGCATGATAGAACATGAAATAACTAGGATAAATACCGAAATTTATAAAATGGAAGCAGAAAACTAACCATAGCTGCCTGAGGGAAAACGTCTAATGCATGGTGTCCAACGTTATCATATAATGACAAGCACCACCTTTTCTTTGCACGAGGGGCATAATACTCTGCTATGAATTTCCTCCAATATGCAATCGTATTTTCCTGGCATCAATAAATCAATAAAACGGGAAAGGATACAATCAATGCCTTCAGATAGAGCAAAATTGAACATACCACGTAAAAAATGCAAGTAAATTTAAAGAAAATTAACAGGAGGATGAGGATGCTGCCACTCTATTGTCTTCAAACACCCAAATGAATAGTATTTGATAGTGGAAATAAATAAAAAGATGTGGGAAAAAATAATCACCAACTATGCATAGCATTGATGTAATTATTAGTCACATTGTAAATATTGGCCTATATATATTGATATCAAGCCCCACATACTAATACTCCCAATACAACAACAATAAAATGAAATATTTTTATACTGCAATATATTGGGTAATATTCAAAATATCAATCAATACGATCATATTAGCTTACGATTTTTAAAATTTTTTTTCCTTCCAAAATATCTGATACAAATACATATTATCTAATAAGTATAATACCAATATAACTCCGACCGCCACCATATAAATATTTTCATCCATAATGCCTAGTCAATGGATATATCAACTTACCTCTGGTCGTCGCCGCTGATGGTACAAGTATTGCATCAGACGCCGAGCACACACACCGCTAGTGTCATGTGGATTCTTCATGGCAGCCATTTGCTGAGTGTTCTGTTGTTGAAGATGATGTCTCAACTGCTGCTGTTGCTGTGCTCGCTGTATTTGTGGCATAGCCTGAATCAGTTGCTGTTGCCGTAGCCTTTGCTGCCGCTGATTAAACGCCTGAAGCTGAGGGTTTTGACTCTGAATCTGCAGTGGATCCTGTCTCTGCGGCAGCTGCTGCATTAGTTGTCTCTGCAGATTGTCATCCTGCTTGATATCCAACCGTTGTTTCTTCTGAATCTGAGGGCCCACAGGGTCTGTTGAAGTGCCATTTTGAGAAGCGGGATCATGATAAGTGTTCCGTTGCACCGTTAATGGCCCATCAATAATGGAGGAACCCGAACCACTCATATTATTCGACGAGAATGATATGGGTGATGCAGGTAGTCGCATGTAGGTCTCGGTATTTGTGCTGGAACTTCTTTGAAGCTGAGGAGCTCCTGAGAATGCCGAGTTTGCATCGGTGACTAACGAACTAGCCCCTACACTCGGCCCGGAGTTAGCCACGCTGTTCAAAACCACCTGGTAGACGTCACCCGAAGCAGTGCCTAGATTTAAATGCCCGGCTCCTGGAATAGAGTTCGGAGAATTCCCAAAAGAGGAACTTGAATGAGAGTTTATCATATCCTGAGATTGCCCATCTCCTTGGAAGAAAATAACAGAACTAGATGAGGATTGCGTTAATCCTCCATTAACCCGAGAAGATGCCATGGGAAACAGTGTTCCTTAGTAGCGGGAATCCAAATAGCCCTCAAAATCTAGGACTGTTTTCCCTCTTTACACGGACGATTATACCCAATGTGCTCATCAAGAGCTAATATGCAAAACCACAAAAAGTCATAGCAAAGCTTTCATACACAATAACAGAGACATACGCTTATACCAACACTTCCACTATTCGAGCACCTGTTAACTATTACTTCTCGCGAAAATCTATTCCTCCACAGACACAGCCAAAAAAAAAAAAAAGGAAATTAGCACTAGAATAACTTAGCAGTCCCAAAGAAGGCCAAAACGAAAATCTCACAGACACTCAAAACTGGAAGCTATCTTTCCAACCACCTAAACCAAAATTGAAAATTTATATTGAGGAAATGAAAGCCCCAATTTAAATTACAAAAACCCTAGAATCACACATAATAACGCCGAAATTGTGTTCAAGCGACAAAAGAAACCCAGAAATCATTTCCAAATAGCACACGTAGTCAAAAACTTAATAGCGCCATTACGCGGAAAAATTCCAAGGATTCATTAATAATGAAACTAAAAAAACCCTCAATGTTATCGCATACAATGGAAGTAGGTAACAGCGATCCAGCTAACATCAAATTAAATCCAGCAAAACCCAGATAGAAAAACTACAATTAGAACAATCAACAGCTAAAAAAATTAAAAATAACTGAAGACAATTTGACTACTTAAATGTCGAAGGTCAAAGCTCGGAAAAAACTTCTTGAAAACCGTTAAAAAATTCAAATTTCAAAATTCAAGGAAAAAAATTCTATCCTCTCAGCAGCCCATGAGTCTAATCAACACAATAAAACTAAGAATAATAGCTTCACCATTAGCAATTTTACTGATCGCTGGAAGAAAAAATTACAGAGGAAATCAGAAAGAGAGAGACAGAGTTGTTGAACGGACCTCAAAACGACGAGCTGGAAAAGCTAAAACGACCGGAGAAAAAAAGAAAAGTCAGTTCAACAGCGTTTTATGTAGTACGTAGGCAGGCGAGGAATCCACGGGGAGGGCAGCAACTCGCTGCACCGGTTAACAGCCCTACGGAACCGGCTGTAGCCAGTGGAGTTTGCCACGTGTCACTGTTTTGGTTGGGGAACAAAGTCGGTGATAGATCTCAAAGAGGTGTTTGTTGGCGTGTGGTGAACAGCTTATGAGAAATAAATATAATAAGAC
>JAODPA010068241.1:0-10286 GCA_025585075.1 Nepenthes mirabilis | reverse complement strand
CAAAATGCGTACATATTTACTATACATACTGACCAAACTGACTCATACATATCTAAAGGCTTCCATCTGGCCAGTCCGAAATATCCAAAATACAACACACACCAACACAAACTGAACAATAATAATAATACTCACCAAATGTACAGCGATCAGATAACGTGCAAGCTCTTACATAATATTTAAGCTTACTAATTTGAATGGATAATAAGCAAAATATAAGCCTAAAGGTCAACAAGTATCAATATTATATAATAAATAATAATGTTCAAAATCAGATAGAGCCATAAACACTTTTAAAATTGGTAAAAGATACAAATTTAAAAATTTGATATTGAAAGTCAAATCATAATCTAACATCGAAAGTCACGAGGGTAGTCTCGTACTCAAATCATAATCTGAATCAAAATATAGTCCCATCAGGATATATTCATAATAAATTGTGATTTGAAGCCAAATGACAATCCGAATTATGTCAAAGTCCATATGAAACATATACTGAACGAAACAAATTTTTAATCTAAATCAGATACAAATAAATAAAATTCGGAATAAAATTATATAAATTGAAAGATGTTCAGGAACAAATCATATATCCAATGTATGAGACTAACTAAATTCCATCTGTTGGTAAACTTGCGAATATGAAATCAAAGCTCAATGCAAATCAATGCTGAAAACACATCAAAATACAAACTATGCACAAATCAAAGAATCAAAGATTTTTAATGACTAATTTGATAAAGGGTTGCATATATTTGTGATAATATTAAACCATATCAACTACTATTTAAACACATGGGTAGAGTTATCTGTGTACTCTATCTCCTATAGATAAGGAACATACTCATTATATTTTGCCACCTGTAACTTTGAGCATAATCCTCAAGTTTGTCTGATATATTAAGATATCCAAATATATTAGTTTCATTACTTACCTTACGATAATTTTCATTAAACACAAATGGAGAGGGTCAACATACAAAGAAAACCTTTTTTTATTGGCGGAAAAGGAAGTCACAAAGCTTTTCCTGTTAAGAAACAAAGCTCTCCCCGTCAGGAGAGGGGCCACATATCACATATCGAATCGAATCATATTACATATCACAAAGGTAGAAACCTCGAGTCACAGGTAGTGATACATGCGTACCAATGCACGATCCATGCAAGTTTTCATAATTTTTCATGCAAATGTACTAATACATAAATATATGGTCTCAAATATTTATCTATTTTTTCGTAAGATAACAAAATCCTCAAATATTTACAAATTCTAAATAAAATTTTCAAACAATCGGTAAAAATATCATACATGCATAAAGAAAACAAATTGACTAAATAAAAAAAATATGTATGAACATTAAACCTTCAAAAATATTTAAAACTTATTTGATACTAAAACAAATTAAGGATAGGGTTTAAAGATATTTACCTCTGATGGGTCCAGTCATGACATGGGTCCATAGTTAGCCCACTTGCTAGCGAAGCCCAACGTGAAGTAAGGCCCAGGAGACCACCCATCTAACCCATCTTTTGCTAATAGGCCCAGGGCAGGGGAGAATAATGGACCAGGATCAGCAGATAGAATCTGCGACTCAACCAATTACAGTCCAAGTCAACCTTCTCGCTCAGCAGTGATAGTCTAACAGTATAGAAGACGTTGGCACAACAGCCACCAGCTAATGGTGATCGAAGTCAACTTTGAAGAGACACCTTGCTCGCCTACTAGCAGCAATTTTATCCAATCTACGCCGGAACAACCAAGCTAATGTGGGCCACGACTCGTAGTGGTCACATTACCATCGTAATGCGACAATTAACACGATGGCCACGACTATCGTGGGGACAGGCCGGCAAATCTTAACCAAACACTTGTCACGAGCATTGACATCAAAGTCTTCTCCACAAAGTATTACAAATATCCTTTGCCTTTACAGGAAAAAGAGATCGATCAATCTCCGACTGAATCAACTCTCAAGTAAGATATAAGAGTTGAGAAAGAACCAAGAACTCTTTCCCGAATATAACTCTTTTCCTTCCTTTCTAAGCTGCTTCCTGTTGGATGCATCTTAGTAAGCCACTCACCAAGTGTTACAGATCGGAGCCTTGCCCTTCGACTCTCTCAAAACCACTCCCGTCGAGCGCATTATAGGAGTCCAGTCCTCTCATATCCTCCATATACATGCATCTTTGCATTCTCTTAATTCTCTCTTCTTTCTATTTCCTTGAAAAGATTTTTTACTTGAGTGTCAAATGATAAATTGGAAAGTATATCCCACTAATCCTTTGACCTCTAATTCGTTGTTTATGGTGCGTAGGATCCAGGTTAGTAGAGACAGAGACTGGACTCGCTCCAGTTTGACCTGCAGTGGAAGATCGAGTGACTCACTAATTCATACAATAATTTAAATTTTGGGATAAATTATTGGTGTCGTTTGTGGGAATGAAATAAAAGTCTAATTGTCAATCGCAGCACTCACAAAAACAAACATGGTCAATACCAGAATGCATACCAGTGTGTCGGTAAGGTACACCGCCACCCAAGGCGACAACCCCTCCGTGGTTAGCCACATGGGTGAGCGTTCTGAGCCCGACGTCTGCATGCTGGTAGCTCAGATGGGAAACATGTTCAAAATATTCTAAAGGATCAACAACCGTTTAGACGAGTAACAGTTGGGGGCTCCTGCCCCCACTACACAAGTATTAACTTCAGAGAAGAAGAGTCGAAGGTCAAAGCAATCGGTCGAGAAGACCCCGTGGCTCGACGATGCTGAAGCCTAGGAGGCCTCGAGCAACAAGGCCCAGATGCCACCGAAGTGCTGTCCTTGCCATGGGATGCAAGAGGAAAGCCTTCAGTGACAGAACCCTCGTTACTCCCGTAGTGATCGGTGGCCCTCGGCCTAAAGAAAAGCCTCCTGCGGCATGCGAACACCATGGGTTTGAGAGTCATGCGAGCACGTACCTCTCTTGAAATCATTCAGAGCTGAGGACCTTCTTCAATGTTAAGAGGGCCGTGTCTACCTCCCGAATGGATGAAACGGTGGAAAAGATAAGGCAATGTGTCTTCAATGGTGACGCTAGGGCGTCTTCATGGTGGAGATCCATGCATAGCCGCTTGCCCTCCAATTCAAGATGTCGGCCCTCAAGTCGTATGACAGAAGTGCTACTGGACCACTTTTGCACTTTGCCGAGCTTCCAGGGCCTAGGCGACAGTGCCATGTGTTAATACTTTCCTTTAACTCAAACAAGACGCACGGCTCTGGTTTTACAGTCTCAAACGAAACTCTATTCGGTCATTCAAGGAGCTTGCCGACTGCTTTATGTCTTAGTTTGGCTCCAATAGAAGGGAGATGAAGCAATCATGGCACCTAGTCTGCCTTCCGCAAAGACGAGATGAGAGCCTAAAGTGCTTCCTCGTGCGGTTCACAGTCGAGGCCCGAAGGGTATCTGGGCTTACTAACCAGGTAAAGCTCAGTGCCATCTTCGCTACTCTGTCCAGGACGACCAACCAGTTCCTGTCCAAGGCTCTATCCAACTCAAAGCCATGCTGGGGGCTTACCCTAGGATGGCCTAGACGATGTTGATATTCCTCGTGGTGGACCTCTCCTGGGTCTACAACGTTATTATGGGCAACCATGCTTGCTAGCTTGTGGGGTGACAACGTTAATACCTCACTTGAAAATAAATTTTTCAACCTGTTCGGTATTGAAGAGATTCAGCCAACCAGATGAATGGTCAAACCTATTACTTGGCCTAAATTGCTCCACCAACTGTGGGCTAGCCGATCGAAGACCTTGACCTACGGGACGAGGCCACCCTATAATAGGTGCAGGCCAGTGAATCCATGGAATAAAATTTCCTTGGACCCTAACGAACTTGAGAAGTGTGTGCAAATCGGAAGCTTCCTGACAGGTTTCGTGCGAGATGACTTGATTACCTTCCTCAGAAACAATTCTGACGTCTTCGCATGGACACTCATTGATATGTCTGGGATACCGACCAGAGTAATAGTTTACAAATTGGGTCTAGATCTCAATCACAAGCTCGTTAGCCAGAAGAGAAGGAATCACACGGTCGAGAAGCTAATTGCCATTTACGAGGAGGTAAAAAAGTTTCATGATACAGGCTTTATTAGAGAACTCCAGTTCCCAGACTGGTTGTCTATCGTTATCCTGGTGAAGAAAAGGAATGTGAAGTGGCAAGTATGCGTTAACTTTACTGACGTGAACAAAGCGTACTTTAAGGACAGCTTTCTACTACCAATGATCGACTTGCTGGTGGACTCCACGTCATGCTATGAGCTACTCAGCTTCATAGTTGCCTATTCAAGTTACAATCATATCCGGATGAGTTCGGAGGATAAGAAGTACACGTCCTCCATGACAAACTAGGGGATCTACTCCTACAAGGTTATACCCTTCGGATTGAAAAACGTCGGTACCACCTACGACCGACTCGTTAATAAGATGTTCGAAATACAGATTGGTCAAAATATGGAGGTGTATGTAGACAATATACTCGTCAAAAGTAAGGTAACCAATAACCATGTTCAGTACCTGCGCGAGACCTTTGGAGTCCTCCAGGTGCACCAAATGAAGCTAAACCCTACTAATTACTTGTACGAAGTGGCATCCGAAAATTCTTAGGCTTCATTTTCTTGCAGCGAGGGATCGAGGCGAACCCCGAAAAGATAAAGGCTATTCTCGACATGTGTCCACCTTAAACAGCAAATGAGGCCCAAAAGCTCACTGGAAGGATCACGGCCCTCTCTCGATTGCTAGCAAAGTCTGTAGAGAAGTACTTGCCGTTCTTCAAAACCTTGAGAGAAACCAAGTCAACCGGCTTCCAATGGACGACCGAGTGCAAGGTAGCTTTCCGAGAGCTCAAGGAGTACCACTCCCATCCTCCTCTCTTGTCTCGCCTTAGGAAGGCAAAAAGTTGTACTTATACCTTGCGGTTTTTGGCATGGCGCTAAGCTTGGTCCTAATTCGACAGTAGTCTAGCATGAAATGGCCGGTGTATTATACTAGCAAGGTCCTAACTGACATTGAGAGTTACTACTCGTATACTGAAAGAATCGTGCTAGCCCTCGTATACTCTGCCAGAAAGTTGTGCCCGTACTTCTAGGTGCACGAGATTGTCATCCTGATCGACCAACCTCTGAAGGGAATCTTGTAAAAGTCAGGCACCTCCGGGAGGCTTGTTAAATGGGCTATCGAATTGGACGAGTTCGACATGGAGTTTCTACCTCCGCCAGCCCTAAAGGGTTAGGCCATTGCGGACTTCATCGTCGAGATGATAACCCCAATTCCGAACGACCCCAACTTCGCCGAAGGCATCAACCAGCCAAGGATTCCATCATGGACTATGCACATCGACATGTTGTCAACACAGGCCGGCAGTGGAGCAGGAGTGGTTTTGTGAACCCTCGATGGATCAGAGATCAAGCACTCAATCACCCTCGGGTTTTTATCCACTAATAATGTCATTGAGTACGAAGCACTCGTAGCCGGGTTCCGACTTATAAAAGAGTGCTCAGCTAGGTCACTGATCATCTACAATGACTCTGAATTGATTGTCAGCTAAGTCTAAGGAAATTTCAATGTGTCAAACCCTCAATTAGCGAAATACCTCGCTAGTGCAAAGGATATGACCCAAGCATTTGACAAAATCGAAGTAATCCACATCCCCAAGAAGGAAAACTGGAAGGCCAACCAATTGGCGAAGGCAACAACGACTGGCAACTCGGAGCAGTACTTCAGAGACATGCGGTAAATCCTAATTGTGGTAAGCATCGATGGCCCGAGCGAGAGGTGTTGCAAGTGGTTGACAGTGACAACTGGATGTCCCCGTATTGAAAGTTCCTAATCGACTGCACTCTACTAGAAAGCCCAGAGGTGGCCAAGCGCGTAAAGAAAACAATCGGATGGTGTACAATCATGGATGGGAGGTTGTACCGCCATAGGTATTCAATCCCTTACATAGAGTGCCTCACACTAGAAGAGGTTGAATATGCACTGGGTGAGGTGTACCTCTACTATTGTGGCTCACACATCGGAGACAAGAACCTTACTTTCAAGACCATGGGTAAGGACTATACTGGCCCACGATGAAACACGACGCCATAGGTTTCATCAAGAAGTGCAAAAATTGCCAAATCCACAGGAGTATGAGCCATCAAATGCATACAGAATTGCAAAGCTTGCAGGCGCCCTGGCCATTCGCATAGTGAGGGCTCAACATACTCGGCCTCATGCCTCTAGTATCTGGGCAAAGAAAATTTGTCATAGTCGGCATCAACTACTTCATCAAGAAGGTCGAGGCAACCCCATTGGCACGGATCACTGAGTAAAATGCAACAAAATTCGTCCGCCAGAGTATCGTGTGCCGATTCAAAATTCTCAAGGTCATAGTGATCGACAACGAGACCCAATTCACCGATAAGTAAGTCGCTACGTACTATGTAAACTTGTGTATCAAGATGGTTCATACATCCGTTGCCTATCGACAAGCCAATGGGTAAGTGGAAGTGACAAACCAAATACTGCTGCACGGGCTAAAAACAAAGATGGAGGATCAGGGAACTCCTGGGTGGATGAGTTACCGTCTGTGCTGTGGTCATACCAAATGACGCTGAGGAAACCAACCTGTGAGACGCTCTTCAATACATGCTATGGGGTCAGGGCGGTTGTCCCAGTTGAAGTTGGACTGCCCTGCCTTTGGGTCCAATGCTTTAACCCAAGTAGCAATTCTTAGAGGCTCAGGGACTACCTCGATTTGCTTGAAGAGGTTGAGACACAGCGCACCTACGGATGGTAGCTTATTAGTAGCAAATTGCTCGATACTTCAATAAGAGGATAAGAGCCCACCAATTTGAGGTGGGGGCATCGTCCTACGGAGTGTAGAGGCAATTGACAAAACTGCCAACAGGAACAAACTCTTTCCAAATTGGAAGGGACCATTTCTTATCTCAACAATCCTCTAGAACGGTTCATACAAGCTATGTACCCATGATGACAAGTTGGTTCCAAGGACATGGAATGTCGCCCACCTCAAGAGATACTACCAATAGGCTTTGGCCGAGCCCAGGTAAGGTCAACATGCATCATCTCGAATGTTTATGAATGCATCACGTTTATGTGAATGCATTCGTGCTTGTTCATGTGAATGCATGTGTGTTTTCATCCTCGCCTGCTTCACGACCCAATGGCAGTTAAAAAACCTCGGCCTCAAGCCGAGCAACGCACTTGAGATCGAATTTGAACATTGGTTTGAGTAACCGAGCGGCCCACATAATATCGAAAACCCAGGCCTGAGGGCTTTTTGAGCTCCTAACCAAACGACCACTAAAAACTTAGGGGCTTTCTACAGCAGGCGTGTAACAACCTCCCTTCGACGAAGAGAGTGCCTTCAGTCAACGACGATCAGCTGACTAGGACCAGATGTGTATAAGCTACGACGACCTTGGATAGAACCTAGCGTCGATATGGCAATGTGTGGGTGACGGCCTACAACTCTACTAGGGCCTGGCTGCTGCGGCCATAAAACCCAATAGCCCTAACGAGGCTCACCCTCGAGTGTGCAACGACGTCCTACTTACAGAATAGAGCACCCCACAGAATCAAGGTGTTACAACGTTCTCCCAAGGGAGCGATCACAACCGGGTAAATGTGCCCAAGACAAGTCGACGACGATGGCGACAACGCTTAGCTAGCTGAACAAAGGAAAGAAATTCTGCATGAAAATGCAAGCAAACAACCGCAAAGGTCCCAACGATCTGGTTGATTTCATTACAAGAATTCCAAATATACAATATGGGCCATTCAGCCAAACAATAAAAAAGTTGACAGCAATGAAAAAGGGAAGAAAATAGAAGCTTAGCGATCCGGAGAAGAGTGGCTTGGTAATTGAAGGCCACTCGGTTAGGAGGACGAATGCCCGGCCAGCCCTTCGGTAGAGGCTAACAGATCTGACTTTTGGCTCGCACTGGCATTCATCGGATGAAGAAGGAAGACAGGAAAGTCCGAGGCAACTAGCTGCACCACTAGGTGACAAAGACTGATGCCATCCTAGTACTTGTCCTCCAACACCTTGTCGAGCCCCTTTGCTAGAATGGAGGTTCTCTACTATCTCTCAAGCCGAAGGCAAAGTCATTGAAGAAGGAAGTAATGCTCATGAAACTTGCGGAGTGACTCCTTGAGGGAAGTGATCTTTTCCGCAGCCTTGCGCAGCTTGCGTTCAACTACCTCAATCCACTCCTCGCCCACTCGGCCATGGCTATGTGCTCTCCCATGCTAACGTGCTTTCGAGCAAGATTGCTAATGGCTTCCGAAAGTTAGAAAGCCTTCTCCTGTACCTACCAGTGGAAAGCACATTATGCGGGTCGAGACGAAAGCAGAGAAAGGGTAGGGAGATGCTAAAAGAGTACCTTAGTAAATGAAAGCTCCTCTAAGGGTAGATAGCTTGGGGCATCCTCAGGCGACCCCGCGGCCTCCTCGGTTTGAGTAGTTGTGCCTCCTTCAAACCCTGGGAACTTGGGGGGTGGCTTCACCGTTTCCTCCATGGCATCCCCAACAGCCGTCGCCTCTTGGACTCCATTCTCCAAAAGGTCAGAGGCAGGTGCCTCGATGATCTCAACTGCCCCGAAGGGAGGCGCATTGACGGCAATGGTCACCTCGAAAGGGCGCTCCTCGGCGACCTCATTGTCTTTAGCGGCCCCCTCGACTCCATCAGCTTCATCAGTCGAACTGATGACCACCGCCACAAGAATATCACTGGATGCCTGTGTCGTACAAGAGGGAACCTCATTTTCGCCCACTGCGGGCTCGATTGTTGGCTCAGCTAGAGTGTCTGTCGTCCAGTCTCCGCAGAAGGTCCCCTCGATGGTACCAGCAGAAATGCCAAATGCTGGCTCGGCACGAAAAGATTCGACGTCGGCTGGGACCACATATTATGCCAACACATGCTCAGAAATTGGCTTGACTCTAACGACAACATCCCAAGAACTTGAAGTCAGCACAGGAACTGCCAAGGGCTTGGCACCAACTACTCCCCGACAGTCCCAGATGCCTGGCCCAAGGAGGAGGCAAGAGTTGAGGTCACCCTCCTCGAAGTGCTCCTGAACTATCGCATTGGCTCTAACGCGGCTTCTTCTTCTCTGGAAGAGAAAATAGAACCTAAAGAAGTGTCATCGAGGAAGGAGTGACGCTAGAAGGCTCTTGAATGATCAACGCCCCTAGTTTCATCTGATTAGCACTCGTCTCCTCGAGGGCCAACCCCCATGCTGCAGCAGTGTGACAGACTGAATCAACTAAATACATTTAAACATAATGTCTGTCAATAAACTAAATACAATCCACAATTACTCAACCATATATAGAAATCAAACATGCACAGGATTCAAATATGGCCACAATATTCGTAGGTCCAACATCATATCACCAAATATGATGTTGGGTACAAAAGATGCCACTAGGTTCCAATAACAAACCATAATATCCTGCAAAAGTATATATATATATAACCATCAAATACACAGCGAAAACTAAACTACAAGAGTATCACCAAAATAGCCATAATACATCTTAATCTATCTCCCAATAGATACATATATCAAAAGAATCATCATCCACAGCCTATCAACCTGCAGTCTTTACTCTTCCTCATCGGGTATTAACTCGTACTCATCTGAAGGTAAGAAAAATAGCAAATGAGTGAACAAATGCTCAGTAAGATACAAATATAAACAAGATATACATAGTTATACTTCAAAATAAAATCAAATGAATAGAATAGAATCGTAATATATAAAACATGATCAAATGATATTTCTATAACAGATTTAATTTTTTTTCTTGTTTTATTTCTGATTCCATTAGCCTTTATAACATGTAAAAATTTATTTATCTTTAGGGATCAGGGTTAGTAGACCTTATCAACTAACGGAGCGGTCAAGTGAGGAAAAGATCTAAGGCACTACCCATATAATTTAACATCCAAAGGTGAGCGGTATACCTTCAACCTAATATACGAGGCCATAGTCCTTGTTGCCACCAAAAATTCTCTCATGGCAGAGGGGCATTCCTTGATTTATTATTACAATATCCCAAGGCATGTCACGGAATATCACTCGCTGAATAAAATCTTTGGTCTAGTTTATCAATTTCTTTTCAAATTTCAGATGAAAACTCTACACATATTTACTTAGTCCTTTTTCCTTGATTTTCTAATTCTAAGAGAAAATATCCATGACAGATAATAAATTAGAGTCCTAAATTTTTTTATACAGA
>JAODPA010068240.1:0-10286 GCA_025585075.1 Nepenthes mirabilis | reverse complement strand
TTTATTTAATATTAATTAATTTAGAACCATCCCGCTTCATAAAAAGAAGCTGCTGATCCTGTTCTCTTCCCTCATCACCCGACCATTCCTCTTTCTTTTCTTCTTCCTCTTTCTTTTCCTTAATAA
This sequence comes from Nepenthes mirabilis, assembly GCA_025585075.1. NCBI lineage: Eukaryota > Viridiplantae > Streptophyta > Magnoliopsida > Caryophyllales > Nepenthaceae > Nepenthes > Nepenthes mirabilis. The sequence goes on along the minus strand of JAODPA010068240.1, from coordinate 10,160 downwards.
GTGGGAACTCTTCTTTTACGTTCAGACACTAAAGAGAGAGAGAGAGAGAGAGAGAGAGAGAGAGAGACGAAGAGTTGTGGAGTTTCAGTCTTATTTTGCTACTGCTGTCGTGGAGGAAGAAGCTACGCAAGGCAAGTGAATTTCCTTTTTTTTTCTTTTTTTGGAATCATGTGCAGAACAATTCAACGCTTTAACAAGTTAGATAAGATTAGTTAGTGTTTGAATCAAATCAAACTGTTGAAAAATCAGGAAAATAATAACTGCATAAGGAAGAAGATGATGAACAGTAACTGAGAGGAAAATTAGCTTCTGAGTTATAGGTCGACAGTTTATACATTTGACCAATACGTTCGTACTTATTTAATTGTTATTCTAATACTATATGATATGTAGTTTAATATTCTATTGTCAAAACATGATTTTGATTATCTAAAGATATAAAAATTGATTGACGAAATTTGTTGGAAATCACTCCCGTGAAGAAGTACCGGTCAACATAGTTACCGGATGACGGTCAACATAGTTGACTGGCTAAAGAATCAAGTTGACCGATTTTACTGAGGATTCTCAGGACATCTAAGAGGACGGTCAACAAAGGAGTAGGTTGACCATCTCATTAAGGCAACACTGAACACTTGCTGTGTCTGAAAGGGAGTAGGTTGACCTGCCTGATTAGGTAACCTTAGAAACTCAAAGACAATAGGTTTGTCTTCTTCTCTGTAGGCATGCGCCACCTGCTGCTGAGCTGAAACATACTTCTTGGAAACTGTGCGCCAACCATGAACAACGACGTGGTGGTCCAGCTACTACCAAGTCCTTTGTATATTCATATATATATATATATGTGAAAGCCAGCTGGGGGGTAGGGTAGAGAAATTGGTGTAAGCAGAGAGAGCTAAGCAAAGTGCGAGTTCTTGTGTGAGAGTAAGAAGAAAACAGAGGAGAGGAAGAAGGCCCAACTGTATGTGCATTTTTGCCTTTCTGTTTTGTAGTCTCAATCTCATATATAGTGCAGTTTTACGGACTTAACGTCCCGTAGTTTTTTTCTTAATTAAGAAGGATTTTTCACGTAAATATCGGTTGCTAATATTCTTATTTTTATTCCTTCTCTTCTATTCCTTTGTGCCTGTATTGATAGGCCGTCCCATTTTCGGCCAACAAGTGGTGTCAGAGAGCAATGTTGAGAATTTTATTCTAATAGTGTCGGCATCATCAAAGAATCTGTCGTTTAGCGTTGAGCTGTTTAACGAGTATGGTAACTTCATTCTCTAGCAAGAAAGGGTGAAGAACGTTCTCACCAGAGAATGGACGATAAAGGCGCTGAAGAAGAAGGATGAGAAGCCTACAAATATGACCGATGATAAATGGTAAGACAAAAGAGATCTTGCAAATTGTACCATTAAACTCTGTCTGGCGGATAATACTCTCCAGGAAGTGCTTGGCTTGACTGACCCGGCGGAGGTCTAGGAGAAGTTGGAGAGCCGGTATAAGTCTAAGTCCTTGACAACCAGGCTTCATATAAAGAAACAGTTCTATGGCCTACGGTTGTCGGAAGGAGAAAGCTTCGAGAAGCATCTGGACGAGTTTAACCGGATATTAACGCAGATGTCCGCCCTTGATGAAGAAATCAATGAGGAGGACAAGGCGTTGGTCCTGCTGGCCTCTCTACCGACCTCCTTTGATCATATTATTACAACCTTGTTATTTGGCAAGGATACATTAAAGTTTGATGCAATTATTGCTTCCTTACTCATGAATGAGTCAAGGAAGTCACAAGGGATCTCGACGTCTGAGGTACTTGTGACTGAATCAAGAGAAAGAAACAGAGGTCGTGGTCAAAAGTAAGGAGAGATAGCCCGTAGCAAGTCAAGATCAAGGTATCAAAACCTTGAATCTCACCACTGTGGCAAGAATGGCCACATTAAGAAGTATTACTTCAAATGGAAGCAGAAAAATACAGAAAGGGAAAAGGGTGACAGTGGACGGGCAGAGAAAAAGTCCTTCGTCTCAATAGTTACAGCAGGTGACCTCCTGCTGACAAGTGAAGCAAACGTGGCAAATGTGACGGACGAGGAGTCCGGCTGGGTGATCGGCTTCGGTGCCACCTTATACGTTACATCTAGAAGGCAACTATTCACATCCTATACTCTAGGAGACTTTGGAGTAATAAGGATGGGGAATGAAGGAACATTTCCGGTCATAGGCAGGGGAGATGTCGTCTTGGTCACAAACAATGGGACGCAGCTGATGTTGAAGGACGTGCGTCATGTCCCTGACATTCAACTGAATGTCATCTCAACCGGTTGGCTGGATGATGAAGGTTATTGTAATACCTTCTGTGAAGGCGAATGGAGGCTGACAAGAGGGTCTCTTATCGTCGTAAGAGGAAAGAAGGCCTCTGGCCTGCATTTGATGAAGGCTTATGCAGTAGCCGGAGACGTGAATACCACAATCTGCACTGGGAAGATGGATCTATGGCACAGAAGGCTTGGCCACATGAGTGATGAAGGGCTGTCCTACTTAGCCAGAAAAGGCTTAATCACTAGAACAAATGAAGAAGGATAAAAAATGTGTCCTCATTATTTGGCCGGTAAGCAAAGGAGAGTCTCATTTCATAGAGACTCGTCCGATCCAAAGGCAGGGCTACTGGATCTTGTACACATAGATATGTGTGGATCATTCAGAGAAAAGTCTTTTGGTGGAGCCTAATATTTTGTTTCTTTTATTGACGACTGTTCTAGAAGGCTGTGGGTTTACCTACTGAAGACCAAGGATCAGGTTCTTGGTACCTTTGAGCAGTTCCATGTTCTTGTGGAGCGTCAGACGGGAAAGAAATTAAAGGTCGTCTGAAGTGACAACGGCGGTGAATATTTGGGACCTTTCGATACCTACTACCGATCACGTGGTATTAGGCACCAAAGGACACCACTAAAGACACTACAATTGAATGGAGTGGCAGAACGGATGAATCATACGCTCTTGGAGAGAGTACGCTGCATGCACTTTGAAGCAAAGCTTCATGCTTCGTTCTGGGCAGAAACACTCTGGACGGCGGCCTACATTATCAACAGGTCGCCTAGTAAGCCTTTAATGGGTGAAGTGGCAGAGAAAATATGGATGGGTATGGAGCCGTCCTATGATCATTTGCGAGTGTTTGGATGCAAAGCATTCGTACATGTCCTAAGAGACGAAAGAACAAAGTTGGAGCCAAAGATGACACAGTGCGTCTTTCTGGGCTATGGGAAAGTTGAATTGGGCTACTGGTTCTATGATTCATCTACTAGAAAGCTCGTCCGGTCTAGAGACGTAACTTTCATTGAAAATGAGACGATTGAAGACATTGGCAGAGATGCTAAGTGTGATGATAAGCAAACGAACCAAGCAAGCGTTGAAGCTGTCCGTCCGGCATCTTTGGAATGAGAGGATCCTGGTCAGGAGACGGTTGAAGATAATGAATAGGAGGTCATGGCTCCGGATGACACCACTGAGGGAGTCATTCCTCAACCCGCAGGGAATGTCTCTATTAGGCGGTCCTCACGCAACAAACGGCCATCCGTCCGTCTGTCGTCAAATGAATATGTCATGCTTACTGATACTGGAAAGCCTGAGGATTATGAAGAGGCGATGAAGGACGACAGCAAAGAGGATTGGTTGGAAGCCATGAAAGAGGAAATGAGTTCTCTTCATGAGAATCATACCTTCGACTTGGTTAAACTTCCTAAGGGGAAGAAGGCTATCAAGAATAGATGGATCTTTCATTTGAAACCGGACAAGAATACCAAGAAGCCAAAGTACAATGCACGATTGGTAGTGAAGAGCTTCAGTCAACAAAAGGGGGTTGATTTTGATGAAATCTTTACCCCAGTTGTGAAAATATCCTCCGTCCGGGTGGTATGGGCCTGGCTGCCGCCCAGAACCTAGAGGTAAAACAAATGGATGTCAGGACTGCATTCCTCCATAGAGAGCTTGAGGAGAAAATCTACATGGAACAACCGGAAGGGTTCAAAGTCAAGGGGAAGGAAAAATTTGTTTGTCGACTAAGGAAAAATCTGTACGGATTAGAGCAAGCTCCTAGGAAATAGTACAAGAAATTTGAGTCGGTCATGACTAGTCAGGGGTACCGGCGGACAACTCGTGGTCATTGTGTATTTGTACAGAAGTTCTCGGATGATGATTATGTTGTTCTTTTTCTATATGTGGACGATATGTTGATCGTTAGACGCAACAGTGACCGAATAAAGGAGCTGCATTTGCCATGAAGGACCTTGGATCGGCTAAACAGATTCTAGGAGTCAGAATCCTAGGCGATCGGAAGGTAAGGAAGTTGTGGTTGTCTCAAGAGAACTATCTTGAGAAAGTGCTCCAATGATTCAACGTGGAGAAATCAAAGCCCGTGAGTACACCATTAGTAAATCACTACAGACTGAACACTCGTCAATACCCGACTACGGATGATGAGAAGAAATACATGAAAGGTGTTCCCTACTCATCAGCTGTAGGAAGCCTAATGTATGCTCTGGAATGTACCAGACCGGACATAGCTCATGCCGTCAGGACAGTTAGCCGTTTTCTGTCAAATCCAAGAAAGGAGCACTGGTCCGCGGTTAAATGGATCATGAGATATATTCGGAAAACTTTCAAGAGGTTCTTGTGTCTTGGAAGGGACAAACCGTAGTTGGTGGGATACTCATACGCAAATAGGGCCGGAGATGTTGACACACGCAAATCCACATCAGGTTACTTGGTGAAATTTACGGGCGGTGCAGTTTCTTGGCAGTCCAAGCTACAAAAGTGTGTAGCTCTATCCATAACTGAAGCCGAATACATCGCAATAATAGAAGCCTGCAAGGAGATGCTGTGGATAAAGGAGTTCGTCTAAGAGTTAGGTATCAAACATGAGAGATATGTGGTACTTTGTGATAGTCAGAGTATCATTCATCTATGTAAGAACTCTTCATTCCATTCCAAATCAAAGCACATTGATATTCGATATCATTGGGTGCAAGAGGTGCTGAAGGAAGGACAACTGTCACTAGACGAAGTTAGCACGGAAGAGAACGGGGCAGACATGATAACGAAGATTCTACCGAAAGGAAAGAATGAAGCATGCTACAAGATGGCCGGACTAACAGATTCAACTTCCTCACGGTCGTGAGGAAAAGTTTGTTGGAAATCACTCCGTGAAGAAGTTTCGATCAACATAGTTGACCGGATGGACGATCAACATAGTTGACCGGATGGACGGTCAACGGACGGTCAATATAGTTGATCGGCTGAAGAATCAAGTTGACCGGTTTTGCTAAGGATTCTCAGGACATCTAAGAGGACGGTCAACGGGACGTTGACCGGTCTGAATGGAAGGACGGTCAACAAGGGAGTAGGTTGACCATCTCATTAAGGCAACACTGAACACTTGCTGTATCTGAAAGGGAGTAGGTTGACCTACCTAATTAGGTAACTTTGGAAACTTAAAGACAACAGGTCTGTCTTTTGCTGCTACAGGCATGCGCCACCTGCTACTGAGTTGAAGCATACTTCTTGGGAACTGTGCGCCAACCATGAACGACGACGTGGTGGTCCAGTTGTTACCAACTCCTTTGTATATTCATGTATATATATTTATATATATATATGTGTGTGTGTGAAAGCCAGCTGGGGAGTAGGGTAAAGAAGTTGTTGTAAGCAGAGTGCGAGTTCTTGTATGAGAGTAAGAAGAAAATAGAGGAGAGGAAGAAGGCCCAACTGTGTGTGCATTTCCGCCTTTCTGTTTTGTAATCTCAATCTTATACATAGTGCAGTTTTACGGACTTAACGTCCCGTGATTTTTTCCTTGATTGAGAAGAGTTTTCTACGTAAATATCGGTTGTCAATATTCTTGTTTTCATTCATTCTCTTCTATTCCTTTGTGCCTGTGTTGGTAGGCCACCCTATTTCCGGCCAACAAAATTCAAATGTTAAACTTTAGAATTTTAAAAAATCAGACTTAAATCTGAAATCGTTCACTTGAGTATTCCTTCTCGTCAACCTTGCCCAAGGTATTAACTATATTTGCTCGAGGGTCCTACTCGCTTACCTCACATGAGCCGTTTGCTGTAATTGATCAAAAGTCCTTATCGTAAACTTTGCATTAGTCATTTACTATATTTTGCTTGAGTTTCCTCCGTGCAATCCTTATGCGAGTTGTCTATCGTATTTCATTCAAGAGTTAATTCTTACTATCCTCTCGCAAGCATAGAAGATAGTTCGCTAGGACATCGCTTCCTGTGAACCTCTCGTAGACACATGTAGTAACTTAAAAGTTAAATTTGAGCAATGTCAGTAGATCATAAGTTTGGATTACATAGAATAGTTCATCTATTCCTAGTCTTAATAGTGAGATTCCTAAATTGTTGCATTGATGCTCATTAGGTAAATGATACTGTCTGGAAATAATACAATATTAATGAGTATAAAACTTACAGAAACGAAGTGCAGTCTATAATTGTTTGATATTTACTTCATATTCCGATGGAATAAGATCTTTATTTTCTGATAGATGTTTGTAATCCTGTTAATAATATACAATAAGATATTAAGGGATATCACAATAAAGGGTATTGGGTTTCATGTGGTGTAAGATAGAGTATTTTGTACACCATTTGGACGTGGTTTCTCATTGGGCTACGAGAATATGAGCGTGGCATATTATGTGTGGCAACCCTGACCGGTGTTTCACAACCTAACACAAATCGTCATGCTAACTTCAAAGATATTTTACTTATTATCATAAATAAGCTCATAGTTAAAACATTAATAAATGTTCAATCCTTAAAAACATAGGAAGAAACAAAATATCTAGTATATCTACAAATGGGCACAATCCTAATAATAAATATCTAACTACTCCTTTGAAAAGAAATAACAATAAATGAGAGGAAGACATTTCCCACTCCTACTCATAAAATTTTTAAATATCGTGATTGTCTCAACCTAGTGCCCAACGACAATTATACGAACTTCGGCTAACGTTACGATACCTCTTTAATATATAGTCCAGATAATATAAGAATGAGTCAAATACCCAATAAATAAATAAAATTAATAATATTATGATACAAGCATCTTGGATCACAATAGCAATATATAAAAATTAATAACAACTTACAATATACAAATAAATGTTTAAAACATAATGTTATATTGTAAACACAATCCAATAGTTATAAGGACATCTAGATATTAAGAATGCAACAAAAATTTTACCAAATTTAAAAATTAACTCAACACGAGTTCACCACTATATGAGATAATAAAAATCTCCATAAATCTTATTTTGTCATAGTGAGCTAAAAGTTGTATACTTATACCCTCATTATCTACATAAGTCCCACGGGGTCTCCAACATACATGACATCTACCCCTATAGCCCTCTCAAAAACTATGCCTATAACATGCTCATACAACATGTGATGCCCTTCCATTGTGATATCTCAAATACCACTTTTTATAATGGCCATTAGGCTATAAATATCACTTCTCAAAATTAACAGCCTCAACCTCTCAATTAAAACCTCAACATCCAATAAGTATCGAAAAAGTATAAATTACTTTAAGGTATCATGGTCTTTCCTTCATCCAGATATCTAGAATTTTCACATACTATCTTTTATTTATCTATAGAATACCAATAAAATATATGCACGTAAATTATGTTGACACAAAGAATCAAGTACCACGGGAAATAAGAAAATTTAAGAATAGACCGAATATGCAATTGATCCCTTAATATTTTATTCGATTCTCATTAGCCCTTTTGGTGTACCAATCTTATTTTTGAAACCATGAAATATTTTCTATTTTGTCACTATCGAACAAAACTCGCAATCACACATCTTATTCAACCATCACAGTTGATCAAGTAGGGTATGATCGAAATAATAAAGCACTCTTAATTTCACCCTCAAACCAACTTATATATGATGTGCGCCTTTTATATGTATATATAAGGCGCACACCATATGAATCATCAATAACAATTAACTTCCAAAATCATATAGATACTCTAATCCAGAATACAATAGTACAGGATGAATCAATTAGCCACTATTTTTCCTCATTAGACAAGTGCTCTCACCATTTTCATGGTCATTATTACTTGTTGGAATTTATATATATATATATATATAAGGCGCACACCATATGAATCATCAATAACAATTAACTTCCAAGATTATATAGATACTCTAATCCAGAATACAATAGTACAGGACGAATCAATTAGCCACTATTTTCCTCATTAGACGAGTGCTCTCACCATTTTCATGGTCATTATTACATGCTGGAATTTATCAATGGAACTTTAACTATGAGCCATTAATTTATACGATTATAGCAATCAAACAACAAGAATCCTCCACAAAACTGCCTATCACGAAGAGAATCAAAACCGTGTGAATATGGATTGATACTCATGAAATTAATGCCCATCATCTACACTCCACTTATTCCATGATAAATCACGAAAATATGAATCGGGGATATGAATTGATGGGAATCCAAAAGATCAAAGAGAGAATAGGAGTTAATCAAGTGGAAGTTTAGATACTAGTAGATCAGTTTAAATATCCACAAAGGTTTGAACCTGATACATCTTTGGATCTGAATTTCGAACAGATTCAGGCTGATCCGCTTGTCCTGGTTCTGCCTCCGTTCACTGAGTTAGGATCCTGCACATCACTAAAATGAATAAAAGGTCAGTGTGTCGGAGAAAAGTTGTTCCACTGGAAACACTTCGATACTCAAGTCAGTAAACAGCCTTCGAAATCTGATAAGGTTATTGAAATTGAGAATTGAAAGGAAGAGAGTGTTAGAGTGTGTGGATATCCAGATGAAAGAGAGGCAAAGCCATCTTCTTGAATTTGGATAGTGGGGAGGCAGTAAACGGCTGTCAAAAGCACGTTTGTATGCCTTGGGTTTTTCGAGTGTCAGTAGAGAGTAGGGAATTATATGTCTGTCTCAGTTGTCGTTGTTGGTGTTGTGTGAGTAAAAGCTTGCGTGCCCTGAATAAAAATTCAAGGGTTTACTTAAAGGATGATAGGGTGATCTTCCTTGGTTGAAAGGTTCGATCCCCTATATTATTCTGGATGGCCTTCCTTCCACAGTGAGGCACAAGTTGCCAAATTGGCTGAAATTGCTTCCCTTTTTGGCGATCAGCGGCTTTTTAAGTTACTCACCTTCCTTCCATGTATTCTACCGTTTGAGAGCCCCAATTAGCAAGAGATTGGAAAAATCTAGTGCCTTCCTTATAGGAAGGGTATCGATTTTGTCAATATCCTTTTTGGGTGCTCGCTGAATTCGTTGAAGGTGCTGAAAGAGCCGTTGCTAGTCGCTTGCTAAATCGTGGGCTCAAGTGGGCCAGGCCCGTAAAAAGCCATTTATTTTTGGCTCGTTGTTACAGTGATTCTGGTCAACGCTCGGGTTGACCGTTCTGTACGCGAGTTTGCTGCTTGCCTGTGTCTCAACGGTCAACGCTGACATTAATCATTGGGGGAGTATTTGGGCCTTTCAGGATATGGGCCTTCGCCTCCTGTTGGGCCAACGTTGGAGTTAATTGTCCAACAGGCTATTTGTACCTTCATTGACCGTTGGGTAAGCCCAACTATGGTATACCCATCAGAACCCATTTTGATTACTGCATCAAACTAGGAGTCAAATAGAGAACGGATGCTCTGTTCCTCTATTCTCCCCTAATTCAAATCACTAATTAAAGAAAGTCCTAACTGTCATCTTCCAACATGTAAGATAAGAATTTTGTTATATGAATCCACTAATTTTCATGCCACCATTAATTGTGAGCCCCTCGAAATTTTCGTTTCCTTGCCACCAGAGCCAAATGCTCTATTTTTTCCCAAATTATCTCTTCACAAACGTATTACCGGATTCTCACAAATCACGTCATTCAAGAATAAAAATTAACATTAATAAGAAGAAATATGGGCATTTACTGTTGGGAAAAAATACTCGGACTGCACGGTGACCGAGTGGACAGAGTTCTCGGACAGCACACAGAGCAGAGCTCTCGGACGGCAAGGAAAGTAAGGATAGAGAACAAAAGAGAACATACAAGTTTTAACGTGGAAAGCCCTTCTTAAACCAAGGGAAAAACCACGAAGAAATGTACT
>JAODPA010068239.1:0-10286 GCA_025585075.1 Nepenthes mirabilis | reverse complement strand
GTTCTATAAAAGAATAATCAATTATATAGTAATACACACAGAAATTATAGAAATTATTATTTATCTCTCTCTTCATATTCTTGACATGGTATCATATATATATACTTATCAAACCTATTTAGATAGATGCATCTCGAGAAATTGAATTTTCGTACAAATTAGAGAGTCGACAACATCACTTAGATATCCAAATACAAACGAGTCCAATCTTTATAACTATGAATGTAAATCATGCGCACCATAACACAATAAATTTGAGGTAAGAGGTAAACGAAACTTATTCCCTAATTTGTCTTTTAACTCGAATCAGTAATATTTTTAATGGGTTTGGAAAGATGACGAGGAAGAAAATATTAAAAATGAAAGAGGATGGGGATGAATGTATATTTAGAAGGTTATACTCCTATTGTGTATTTGATTGATTGACTAGCCTTTTTTTCTTTTATTATTTTCTTTTTTTTCTTCACCTTTGGGAGATATTTTATTTATAACTAAAGGTATCGTTTGATTAATCAACACTTAAAATCGATGCATGTCATGCAATGTCGGATCAATGGTAAGAGGCATCACTTGCATTTTGTAATGATCGTCCCTATTCAATGATAGGACCACTTGGTTACTACGCACATAATCATTTTGACCACTCGTCGATATCGGTCTATTAAGTGGCTCATCATGGTCCTTTTATATTTGGCTATTTAGACTTTATCCTTTGATTAATGCATTCGAATGCTATTACTTGATTGGATCTGTGGCATCTTTTATTAGGTCGTTAGCATTTGGATATTTTATCCAACTAAATATTAGGTTGGCCCATTTTTGAAAGTATCTAACACTAGCCCTCTACACTAAAAGTTTTGAATTCAAACCTCAAGCATGTCATTGATGGGATGCTAGCTATAACTTTATCAATGTGTGCCGCATTCCCAGATATTCTACTGATTTGAAATTGTGTTTGGCAAGATTTTATTCTTTTCCATCAATTGTTGTGATTTGATATCTTCCTGAGTTAAATGCGCTTTGAATCCTCCTTTCAAGTATAAATTCAGAAGCTCTTTTTGCCTTACTAGGTGGTATGTCTATTTTGAATCATCATTGCGTCTCCACTGTAATGAGTAACAGTTACCGAAATTGGTAGAAGTTTCTCTCCAAATTTTGAAACTTGGGTTCATAAAAGCGCTTTAAGACTCTCTTGGTTACCCTCCTTTATATAAAAAACCATATTAATTTTCTTCGCTTACGTTCGTCCCATAGTCAGGCTTTCATCGTTGTAACAAAGTCCTAGCTTTATGTTTACTTTGAGGTGATTCAGGCGACTATTGTAGGCTTGGGAGGATAATTTTTGTTCTTTTCCTTTCTCGACGGTGCCTTTGAAGTTCCCGGAGAGGGTTTTTTTTTTATTTTGGGTTGTTGTCTTATATCTCTCTCCATTTCACCCGAACTGTATTTTTGTTATTTTAGATTGTACATAGTGAAAGGATTCAATGAATAGAACTATCCAAATGATATTTTTCTTTATTTGTATGGCTTTAATATATTTGCGTTCTTTGAGTGGTTGATGCGCCGAGTGGCGGATATGCATTTGAATGCCATTTTTCACTATTTAATTTTTGATAATCTAACAATTCAAACCTCTAACAACTCAGTCTTTTCATAATCCGGCGTGTAATAATTTGCTTTGAACAAACACGTTATTTGTGCATTTGTAAATCAATTGGATCAAAGTTTGATTAGGGCCAACTTGTCTCACTACAATTAACCATGTGTTAGGTTGTTTGTTACTAGTCTGCTATCTGGAGAAGTGTTGCATCAGGCTATTATGATCGGCACATTAGAATAGATATGGCATTGCGTATATCTACTTCAGGAGGCGCTGCGACAGGCCATCATGAATGGTATAGTGAAATGCAGTGCATATTTGTGTTAACACGTGTTTTAGCCATTATGAAGGTGTACCCCTCTAGCATTTTTGGACAATGCGATTTTGGTCTTTAATCTTTGCCTATTTAAAGTCTCGCGCTCTTTCACTTTTGCACTTCTTAATTTTTTACTTCTTCCAACCCTAATTTTCTTTTTGTTTTTCCTCATTTTCATGGCCCCTTGAGTAGTTTCTAGAGGTATTGCTGAGATTCCATTCGTCCTCACTGTTAAGCATGTGGTAAATATTTATGACAGGTTTAATATTCCTATCAGTGTTTCCTTCCAGGTTTCTTCATCCAATGAGAGAGCTTGCTCTCGTCTACTTGGCTTCATTACCATTTACGAGATCCATTTGAAGGAAGAGCTATATTCCCTTCACGAGGAACCTGTATAAAATTTTGCCCTTGAAATTCCTGTGGCACACCTCCATCCCAACACCATTAGGCATTTGACTTTCCTATGCATTTTTCTTTGTTGCTAGAAACTTCATCCGGACACTAGAGCTGTTAAAGTAGTTTTTTGGTTTAATAAGGAGAGTGATTAGATTTCTTTTACTCGCCGAAAAAAGTGTGAAATAAGTAGAGTTAATTAAGACTCAATAAAGGACTGGATTCTTAAGAGCTTTCAAATGAAAAAGTTGTCGCCATGGATCAGATCGACTCACATGAAGACAAATTCCAAGAGACTAAGTATCAATCAACTTCGGATACATCTTTGATTGGAAGATGTTGGCCCTGCTCTAGATGGCAGGTTTTAAGAACGGTTTTCTACCTGCAAGCGAATTGTATCCTTGGTGGCTCTTGACTTCCTTTTAGGTTATATCGATCTAAAAAATTCAAAGGCTTCTCGACGTTTTGATATCAAGGATTTCTTAGAGCCTGGTGGGGATTCGTCGTCACACTTCTTGGCTACTCCCAAGCCTGGTGGGGATTCGTCGTCACACTTCTTAGAGCCTGGTGGGGATATTTGAGATGCTCATGTGTCGGCAATGGGCAGTGAAATTGTAACCTTTATGTTAAAAGCTTGGATCTCTAAGTTGTTGATATTTGCATATTTATAAATCAATTAGATTGTTCCAATCATTATCACTAATATTATTTTTTATACATGCTAAATTTTCATTCAACACGTTCTTCGTTTGCTGACTAGGCATGGTTACCATTGCTGTCGGACTTTGTTGAACTCTAGTTTGTCGACCGTATTTGACTGATGATACTCATTCCTGTGAAAGGATATCGTAGCACTTATTTTAGAAAAGCCCCTTGTTTTTTTTTTTTTTACTTTTATGTTTAATTCGACCTCTGAAAAATGGGTTAAACTTTGGTCTCCAAGCCTCCCTAATCTTTATACGATAGTTGGTGTCCAAGAGTCTTTTAGGTTCCTTAGCTGCTTTAACTGATACCGTGACCTTAATTTTTAGTAGGTCATTTTAACAAGTGAGAGTTTCACTCAACTTAGGGTCACTCATGGTCACTTGTATTTATAAAATCACATGTAAGCACAAAAATGAACAATTAATGTAATAAATTTGTTGCAATCTCATTGTCATCAATATGATTAAATATATCATACAAGCACTCAATATACTGTGTACAAAACTTACCTCTATCCTGTGCAAGTTTACTGATAATATTTTTTAAAGTAGAAAGCATTCTATGTCCTCGGGACCAATTTTTTTTTTAGTGCATAATTTATATGTACCATTCTAGAGAATGATTGAGATTAGGAATTGTCCCTCCCAATTGAGGGAGCATTTGTTTCTATCAGCGATCTTACTCGTAACCTCCATACTTCTCAATACTAGGTCCTCTACCTCAAATTGACAAGCATTCATCTTCTTGTTGTAGTACAGAATGACTCGTTCCTGATAAGCCACAATTTGCAGCTTTGCCATATCTCAGACTTCCTCGAGCAAATGGAGATATCCTCTTAGAAGTTGGGAATTACTTTGTGGGTCAAAAGTTTTGACTCGAAGGCTGGATAGTCCAATTTTTATCAGAAAGACCGCCTCTATCCCATAATATAAGTTGAATAGTGTCTCTCGTGTCGTTTTCTAGGGGTTGTCCGGTAGAACCACAGTACGAAGGGTAGTTTGTTTAACTAGGAGCCTTTTGTGTCTTCTAACTTTATTTCAACCCATGTAATATGGTTTGGTTCATCTCCTCTATTTGCCCATTCATTTGTAGATAGGAAATAGATGTATGAACCAACTTGTTCCTAAACTCATATAGTACTTGGTGAACCTTTTTTTAATGAATTGGGTCCTGCTGTTGGTCATTATGACCTCAGAAATCCCAAACCTACAAATGATATTCTGTTGGACTTATTTAGTCGTATTTTGCTCGGTGATTCTCACCAGTGGGGAGTCCTCTACTCATATCGTAAAGTAGTCTAAGATGACTATAATGAACTTTCTTTGTCATCTACAATTAGTAATAGGCATAAAATATTAAGCCGCCATTGAGCGACCAAATTGGGCGATTGTAGGGTCTAGAGTTCGGTATATGGCCAATGAGGAACGTTACCGTGGATCAGATGTCTTTTGCATTTTTTTACGAATTTCGTAGCATCTCTTTTCATTGTGGGCCGGTAGTAGCTCTGCCGTATGACTTAAAATGCCAAGTTTTTACCTCTTATATATGACCCACAAATTTCAAGGTATACTTCACTCAATGCATAGTCAATTTTGGTTGGTGTCAAACACTCCATGTAAGGGATGAAATATCCTCTTCAATACAGTTTCTCGTCCATGAGGGTGTACCATCTCGTTGTCTTTTTTGTATGTCTTATTTCTTACAAGTTTTTTTTTATTAGAAGACTTTCTTTAAGATACATTCTGTACGGAGTTATCCAAGTATTGCCGTCTGAGATCTAGAATATCTCTTCTTTCGGGATATGACTTCCCTAAACTCTTTAGCATATTTCTTAGGGTTCCTAAACGTTGTCATTTTTACCAACTGATTTTCCTTCTAATTGTCTGTCCTTGAGATGTGACGAATTTTCATCTTATTAAATGACTCAATCATGCTTCCTACTTTAGCAAGGTATTTTGCGAGGGATGGACTAGATGCCCTAAAATTCTCCGTCACTTTGTTGATGATCAGCTTTGAATTACTATGAATGATCAAGTTTTTGGCTGAGTATTCTTTTGCTAATATGAGCCCAACTAATAAGGTTTTGTATTCTACGATATTATTAGTAGTAAAAAATCCGAGCGGCATCGAGTATTTTATCTGTGACCTATTTGAAGTTCTCAGGACCATACCAATTCTATTTCCTGATTGAGAAGATGACCCATCTACATGTAAAATCCATGCTAGTCACTCTTCTTGTTGAAGGGGGTCTCCATGCTTTTTGAGATCACTTAAAATTGGGGTTCTAGTTTCGACTATGAAATCCACGAGGGCCTATTTTTTATGGTTAGTCGCGCTCAGTTCTCCATGTCAAACTTGCCCAAGTTTACTATCCATTTAATCAATTGTCTAGACAGCTCAGGTCTCTACATGATCCCCTTTAATGGTTGATTAGTTAGGATGACAATCTTATGAGCTTTAAAGTACGGTTGAAGCTTTCTGATGGAGTGGACTAATGTCAAAACAATCCTTTTGGCATGCGAGTAATGAGTCTCAATATTTGTTGAAATTTTACTAATATGATAGACCAACCATTGTATCTCATTCTCTTGTCTAACTAGGACTGAACTTAGTGCCATGTCGGATATGGCTAAGTAAAGACATAATTCTTCACTTTCTTTTGGAGAGGATAGGAGTGAAGGCTTGGCGAGATATTCCTTTAGTTCTTGAAAGACTAACTGTTAGTCTTCCATCTATTAGAAATCATTTGCTTTAATTCTTCTCAGAGCCTTAAACAATGGAATCTATTTCTTCACAAATTTTGTTAGGAATCAAAAGAGTGTAGTGAGTCTTCCAGTTAACCTCTAGACTTGCTTCATAGTTCGGATGGATTCATATCCAGAATTACTTTATTTTCTTGGGGTTTGCATTAATTTCCCAGTGTGACACTATAAACCCAGGAAACTTTCCAATAGTTATTTCGAACATGTACTTTGTTGGATTTAACTTCATTTAGTATCCTCAGAGCACCCTAAAAGTTTTACCTAGGTCGCAAAGATGGTCATCAACTAGTCTACTTTTGACGAGTATGTCATCCATACGTATCTCTATATTTCTTCCTATTTGTGTCTCAAACATATTATTTACCAACCTTTGATATGTTGCTCCCGCTTTTTTATGCCGAAGAGTATGCTTTTATAACAGTATGTCTCCTAATCGATCTTAAAGGAGGTGAGTTATTTATCTTCAAGACACATTCATATTTGATTCTACCCTGAATTGACCTCTATGAAACCTAATAGCTCATGCCTATATGTTGAGTTTACCAATAAATCAATTCTTGGTAGCAAAAATCTATATTTCAGACATACTTTATTCACATTGGTAAAATCGACACAAATTTGCCATTTTTATTATTTTTCTTGACGAGTACTCATTCAACAGCCAATTTGAGTATTGGACTTCCCTTTTGAAGCCTACGTCAAGAAGATATTTGACTTCTTCTCTTATGAAAACAAGTTTCTCTATAGAGTGGTTCCTCCATTTTTACTTGACTGGCTTGCATCTAAGATCAAGATCCAACCTATGGACCATTAACTTAGCCGAAATCCCTAGTATATCCATTAGTATCTATGTAAACACGTTTGAGTTTTGACAAAGAAAAGTCATTAGCTGCCCATATAGTTGATCTAAAAGAGAACCTCCGATCTGCATGCATTTCTCTGGCTCATTTGGATCCAATGGGATTCACTTAGCTGACTCATTAGATTGATTTTATGTATGGTTGCTTCGTCTCAGAGGTCAAATTCCTCAATTGGTTGATTCGGAGCCGCTTGATTTATTAGAGCTAAGTAGCAGGATCGGTCGGTAACTTAGTCACCTAGGACCTCTCTGACTCCACCTGAAGTCATAAACTTCACATTTAAATATGGGATTGACATGACTGTTGTGAGGTTCCGGGTTTAAGGGTATGGTAGTTAAGGGGTAATCGTCGGATTGGTAATTAATAATAGACCTATTGAACGATGCGGAGATGTGTATCTGGTGAAAAATTAGAAAATAATTCAGAATTTCTTCTGCTGAGGTGCGGGGCCAGTAGCTTGCGCCCGCTGGCCGCTCGAGCCACGCTCGAACGGAAATTCCAGAAGCGCGCCCACCCGCTGGCCGCTCGAGCTCCACTCGAGCGAAAATTCCAGAATAGGCGCCGCCTGTTGCTCGCTCGAGCCGAGCTCAAGCGGTGGCACGTTATAAAGTCATGCCCTGCCTTCTCTTCATTTTTCTTACGGCCCTAGGGTTTTTAGAGAGAGAGAGAGAGGGCGATCCTAGAGAGAGAAAAGGGAAGAACGAGGCCCGAGAGTCCAAATCCGTCCGAGAGCCAGTTATTAAAGTAAAAGCATGCGTCGAGGCAAGTATTCTCATGCCCACTAACTTTCCTCTTTCGTTGATTTTTGTCCATTATCGAGTATTTTAGTCTCGATACCCACCCGTGACCTAGAAAATGTAGTACCCGTGTTTTGAGACATAGGATGGTATGGTTTGTTGGTTGATTTGCTCACCGATTCGTCCGGTGGAGCTTCGTAAAACCCTAACCCACGAAATCTTGGGGTTTTCCCACTTTTCGCCCGTGAATCGTTAAGTTGACTTCAAAATGAGAATCCCCACGTCCCTATTGTGTATATATGTTGGCCGCGTGAGTGATCTCGCACGTTATGACCTGTTCGCGGCCTCCGAGTCCTCTAAAAATGCACTATTACTGTTCATCTGTGATTAAAATATGAAATTACACGTTTTGCTTCTATCTAATTGTGATGAGACTCATGTTATGTGTTGATGTGAAAGTGTAAGTTTTGAAATGTATAATTGTGCATCGGAAGTATGGGAATGTGTTCCAGAGGCTTCTTGGGTGGTGGTTGTCCACCGGAGGTAAGGAATCTCAAACTCCTTGCGAACTCGAACTAAATTGTTATAAAAATTAATTCCAAAGAATGAATAAAGTTAAGTAAGTAAATGGAGGGAAACCCACTAGGTATGTCATGGTGAACGTGATCTCCCGGATGGAGACATGTGATGGGAATGGGATTTCCCAGGTTGCGACTGAGTATGCCAAGTAGTGGGTCCTCCCTCCCGGAAAGTTGAACCTTGAAACTAGGACCATGGTTGACAGGGGTGGTGTCCTCTAGCTTGCCACGTACATCATGGTGGGAACCCAAGGAATACTCCGGCTGCCCTTAGGGGTGGGTGATGTTTATGGCACGCTCTAGGACTCTACGGTGAAAGAACGAGGTTTGCCTTGGTTCCTGGGGGATATGGGGCGTGTTGGCCGAGTGCTGCAGGCCTAACATGTAGCCGTTTGGATGTTACATAGTAGAGATGCAACCGATGGTCGAGTGCTGCAGACCTAAAATATAACCGTGGCTTTAAAATGTGTAGCAACACATTCCTTTCCTCGTTCTCTCGCCTCGTTGGCTAGTACGACCTACTGGCTCCAGGGCCCGCAAAGATAAGTGTTAAAATGGAAATGAATAAAATGTAACTGACATAAGTAAGTGAATCAGACAGTCCGAAGTGTTCTTCTCCCTCTCACGTTCCCTTGTATCGATCCTGTGTTCTCTTTCGTTTCAACTATTGTTTATCGTTACCTGTTGTTAGCTAGTGGTATTTGATTTCATTTGCTGGGTTTTATGCTCACCATTCCTCTATCTTTTTCAGATGAGAACGCCTTGATGCCTGGCGAGGCCGAGTAGATCATAGAAGCTCAGTAGATAGCTGTTTTGCACGCAGGGCTCAAGATTTGGATTTAGACTGATTAGATGTATGACAGGGATCTTTTTGGGTTTTACTTTTGTAACTGAGAAACTTGTATGGCGATATCTTATGATTGTGGATGATGGATGACTTATATATGTATTAGTCTGTTGTGTATTGTGGTCTTTATATACTTCCGCAGATCTTGCCTTATGGTGAGTTCGAGGTTCCTAGTTGGCATCCTTCTTTGCCGGTGTCGTCCAGATCACGTCACCGGAGCCACCTTGGTTGTTGTGGCTTTTAGATCCTATGTGGTTGTAATTGGATTTTATGGATTTTCTTGTGGATTTCTTTGGATTATTGTGTAGGGGTGTATTTCAGGTATTTGTATTTTAAAAATGTCTAATTTATAGGCGGAATCCTGCCCAATTTTCTGTTGAAATTTATTATTGTCATTTTGCCTGCTTGTCTTTATCTTTTTGACGGAGGTTATTCGATGGAGAATAATCTGGTCCGTTACAACTGTTCCAAACGCTAACAAGTAAGGTCACTCCAATATTACATTGTAAACCAAAGGTAAGTCCATTATTAGGAATGTTAGAACTTGAGAGGTTGTCTTTGGGTGCATTACCAATGTGACTTCCAACTGAATGATTCCTTAGATTGGTGCAGGTTTATTGTCTAACCCCTATAAGGGACCCTCGACTAACCTCATTCGGCTGTTTTTCAATTTGAGCTTAAATTAGATATTAAGGTAAAGTAAATTTCTAAAACTTTTATTATAAACAATTACTCATTTCAGTTAGTAATTAAGGATACCATCTAAAATAAGTGCAGATAAAATAAGAGGGTTAGAATGAGGAGTTACTACGTGATTCATATTGTCGTTAATAAAACTAATGACATAATTTCTTATTCTTATCCTTTGTTTCTTATTGTTGGAAGTTTTCTCAAGGTGGTCCAGAGTTTCACTTTTGGGTGGCCCCATCGATATTATGTTTACTATTTCGGTCACTATTTGATTGCGTGGTTCTTGTAATTTTGTCTCGTCATTATTGGCACTCCCAATGGCTTACTCTGAGTCTCTTAAGAACTTATTAAGATACATTTTCTCAATAAGAGTTTCAATCTCCTTTTGTAGAGTCCAACAATTTTCGGTACTATGACCAGAATATCGATAGTAGAAGTAGTACTTCGACTAGTCTCATCTTTCCAAGTTCTTGACCAATTTGGGTCACTTCAAAAAATTATCATTCTAGATTTATATCAATACATTTGTCTGAGTGTCAATCAAAAGAGTTAGATTCAGTGGTCTGTGCTACCTTTTAATACTCGATTCCGTTCTTGGTTACTTTCTGAGATCTCGGGCAGAAGAATTATCACAATTTCTCTTTTTTTCACTAGTCGATCCCGGATAGTGGTCTGTATGCTCTGGCCTCTTTAGTTTGTTAGTTTCTTCGATGGCAATATAAATATTTGATACAAATGAATTATCAAAATCAATATATATGATCACTATATATCTATTAAAGTCAAATTTATGTATTG
>JAODPA010068238.1:0-10286 GCA_025585075.1 Nepenthes mirabilis | reverse complement strand
GCGAATCATAATCTTGTGCATTATAATAATTTTACAAGAGGTCAGAGGTATACAAGACTCATTTCTTAATATATCATCTAATATTTAAATTAGTAATCTTTTAAAAAAAAATCAAATAATGCAGAAAAAAAGAGAAAATGGGATAAGTGCCAAATTAAATGAGTTAAGAGGATCTGACTCTGTGGGTATGAAAACACTTGTAATAGGTGATTGTTTGTTAAAGTATACAATGCCCCCATTCATGGTTGGAGGCCTATATTTATAACATGGGTACCAATCGATACATTCATTGGAATTGGTGCCTATTATGGAAAATGCTAGGTTATATTCACTGACAACCGTTTTAATAATTGTGTTATCGTAAATTTAATAACCGTTTAATCATATTTTTTTTGCATTTATTAAGCCATTGTTACTTATTTAAATGTAACTAATCATTCCTTAATTATATATAATTATTTGTCAAGATTTAATACATTAGTAATTACTTTATCAAGTTATTAGCAGTCTTGGTCTTTCATGCTTCATGTTGCTCAACCGTTTAGCCAATCTGCTTAATCCTCAATTCCCTTCTGAGTTGTTGACCTACAAATCTCATGTTTTAGCCAAGTCGAACATATTGTATTTAGACTGTACTCAACAAAAAAAAATTATTAACCATCCAAAAACATGGTTTACTTAGATAATTTGTTAAAACACTTGAACAAACACACATATATACAGTCTTATGTGACCTTCCTTGTCCAAAGAACAATCAAATCTAATATTTAATTGTAATCACTCATAAAACTAATTTATCTTTGAACTAAACAAACCGGGCCACACAGTTTATCTATTACCCTACGTTTGGTTGGTGGGAATAAAATTTCTATTCCCACCTTATTCTTTTAAAATTATGTATTTCATTGTTTCATTGTATTTTATAAGGGATAAATAATCCCAAAGGAATATGATGCGTACCTAGGTCCGGATTCTCGTGCGAATTGCGGTGCCTTCCGATTTCTTGACTCGGGTGGATCACGAATAAGTTCGGTCTCCGTGTATCTTCAACCTGAGCCCTATAAACTACAAACTACAAACAAGTGGTCAGAGGACAGTGGGATATTCTCCCACTATAAGTACTCCGAGACTCAAGTTAGAAATTTTTTTCAGGCGACGAAAAGATGTATGCGTGGAAGTAAACGTGATGGAAAATGCACGTATGCAAGTATGCAGGGTGTGCGTGTGGTGTTTGGAGGAGGCTTGTACTCCCCTTTTTGCACTGCTAAAAATGGCTCACTATTGTCGCTGCATTGGGGTGATGGTTAAGGAAAGAGAGCTGGTTCTTTCTCCTCATTTTCTTGAGTGCGAGGCGTAAGGGTTGATTTTAGATCTCTAGGTATCAATTAGGTTCTTTCTGGAACACGAATGGGGATAGAGAGATTAGGATCCTCCTCTCTGATGAGGAAGAAGACATTTGCAGGCTCCATGAAGGAGGCTTTCGGGTGCGAAAATCTCTTACAGGTGGCTTGTTTGGATTTATCGACTGCTGAACGCTGGCGGTGGCCAGCGGTATCAATTGTCGCATTGTGGTGGTGCAGGGACCGTCATTGGACATGGTTGACACTGGCCTGTTTGACCTTATTTGGATTGGTCGGGTGATTGTTGGGATTGCGTGCACTACAACTTGTCAGCGTTGACCTCATCTTTCATTGGTTGGCATTCCTTGAATTGGCGCCTCCCGCGTTGCCAGTCTGCAGCCGCTTCAATAGAGGTGTAAGCAAAGCTGATTGGATGTGTGTCAGGAGCGTCTAATGGGCTTTAACCTGGTTTCCCTAGGTTTCCGCTACCTAGCTGGGCCCTACTGCTGGTTGGGTCTGTCTGGTATTGGTTGGGCTTCGCTGGTTTCGGCCTAGATTCGTATTGGATCTACCACTAGCCCCCTATGCCTGGGGACGACACCTTACCGGGGCCTGGCATGTCAAGAGGTGGGTCCTACCACTACCTTGTGTGTGCCTCCTCGAGATGCACTAGTCTCCAATTCTTAGGGATATCGCTCCTTCCCCATGCGAATATGCAACCTTTTAGAGGTGCCAAAGTGATTCGGTACCCTGTTTGGAAAGATTTGAGGTTGGGGAATCGGCTGCGCATTGATGGCTTTCCTGTTTCTTGAGTGATAGTCGTCGGGTAGCGTGCCCCTTTGGGAGTTCACTGGCCCTTCTAGCAGCTATAAATTGGGGGGGGGGGTTTCGGGACCCAAGCTCATTCCTTCGTTGATGAAACAATGCGGGGTCCTTAGCTCATCTCATGCCCTATGAAGTTCCGCACGGGAATTGGATGGATCTATGAGAGACTTGTAGCCACTTTTAAAGCCTGTCGTCATGCTCTTCTAGTGGATGTTTCATTGTTGTAACGAGGGTAGTTTGGTCACTCTGCAATCGTTATGTACCTTCTCTCCTCCCGGTCAGAGTGTTCAGCTATTGGAGGAGCGTTGTGAGGTCAGCACTATGATCCAGGGACCCCGTTCCCCCAATAGCATGCTTCTTGTGACTCTTTCTCTGGCTGGTTGTCATTCGGGCTTGCCTGGTAGAGGCATATTCTGGGGTCCCATCGGGCTGTGCATCTGGCACATTGTGGCTTCAATGGTTGACCCTAGACAAAGGCCTTTTCCTTGTTGTGAGGAAGCCTGTCTTGTCGGTAGCGAGGGATTGGCATCTAATTCACCCCACTGGGGGGATTTGGTTATGAGGTTGATGCTACTAGAATGAGATGACTCCTCATGATGTAGCATCTCTGATTGTGACTAAGCCGGCCTAGCGGGCACCATTCTTCTTCTGCTTCTTGTATTTTGCTTCATCCGCTTTTTTTTTCTTGTAACGAATACTTTAGTGAATAAAAGCGTTGACATTTGCTTTTACCTCTGGTGCAATTGAATTTCTTCTTTACTGTTGTTCAATATGATTGAAGGGGCGAAGGTCCCTCTCACCGCCATACATGCTTGATCACCTGTATATTTTAAGTGTCGAGCGGCTCGTGACTGTCCCCACTGGCGTCCATTCCTCAAGTCTCTATTTGGACCGTTGGTAGGTAGGCTTGGCAGGAGCCGCTTGCATCTTGTCTGGGGTGGCTGAATGCCGTTGACGGAGGGTGCGTCAATCATGTCTTGTCTGCGCATTTAATGCACCGAGAACCATAGAGTCGTCGCGTCAACACATTTAATGCACTGGGAACCACAGAGTCATCGCATCTGATTACCTTTCCTTGGAAGAGCGTGATGCTTCATGACGTCGCCACATGGAGGGACTTCGCTAGGCAGTGGTACACCTTGCCATTGTTAAACAATGTCGTTTCCTTGGGGGGATTATGGCTCTTTAAGCACCAAAGCCCTCTTCAATTCGGGTCTTTGCTCGTTGCTGTGAGACGTGAAACTTGACTCCACAGTTGTTTTCTCTTTCCTTTGGTTGTGATCACGACAATCGTAGATGAAATTTATGACTTCGCTCCAAAACTATTAGCAGGATCGTCCTCCTTGTCAGGATCCAAGTTCCCTACCAAGGAGTCAAGATGGGGGGGGAATAAGAGTTGAGAGGCTATAATGAGGTGGATCCTGCCACAGTGGTGGTGGAAGGCTGCTGCTCAGAGCCTTCAGTCCTTGGTTTGGCGAGGCCACTAAGAGTGCCGCCAAGCTTTGAATCTAAAGGAGCTTCCAATTTCTCTTGACGCCGAAGGCCTGAGGAAGTAGTCGGTTGATTCAATGGGCCCAGCGAATAGTTGAGGAGGCTGAGAGCTGGCTGCAGGCTGCCATTGCTGACATTGAACAGAGTCAAGTTCGTGCAGCTTACTTCGAACAAGCTTGGTTGGAGTCAGAGGCAAGGTCATCGCAGCTAGCCGACGTCAATTCGTAAACTCAAAGCCGGATCACGACTCTCCAAGGGGAGCTTGATTAGTGCCAACAGCGACTCCGAGAAGAGCACGTTGTCCATGCTCAACTGAAGGCTGAGCTGAGGTCGAGGGTCCTGTTGAAAGATCTGGCTCTGATGCTGGAGGGACAGTTCCAAGAAGGGATCCAATTAAGTTGGAGGATAGTTTCTCTGGTGGCACCTGACTTCTCGATGGGCCTCTTGGACTCCATGAACGTGGGTGCCTCGATGCGATCGAAGCTGACTAATTTCTTATTTTTTCGTCCTGTTGAGCCAAATAGGCATAGATAGCACTGTTGTATTTTCGTGGCCACTAGTCGACCCTTCCTATAGAGAAACTTTATTAATCAAATTTCTTTTTAATAGGGCAATTTATTTGTTGTAGCATGCTTGCATTTGAGTGTCGTGTGCTGCGCTTCCGATCTGGAAGTCAAACGAGCTTTTGTTGTCGTCATTCCTAGTTGTTGAGATCCTTGTATTAATTGCTTGGTGTGACGGCCAGGATTAGGCAGGCGGCTGCGGCTTGAGTTGAGTGACCATTTGCCAAGTGCCATGATGGGCTGCCTTGGATAGACGCATCGTGCCCTACTGGAGGAACGCTTCTCACAGCCATCGTTAGGGGCAACCCTTGGGTTTTCTCGGGCAACGCCGCTTGATATCCTTCCGTGTTGCCTATTTAAAAGGTTTTACCTAACGCCATTTACACTTTGTGTTCTCCTACTTCCAGCATCCATGGCGAAAAAGAAAAGTTCTCCTTCTCCCATGATCCGATAGAGAGTGGGGGAGATCAAACCAGTTCTTACAGAGAGCGCTATTGTAGCCTTGAGGGTGAGTTATCATATTCCTGGCGATTTGGCCCACCTCCTTCCTGGTGAGGAAGGCAGAGCGAACGTGCCCCCTAAGGGCTTCATCATCATATAAGAGCACCACCTAAAAGGTGGGCTTTACTTCCCGGTTGCATTGGACTTGTACAGGAACTTTGAGGTGCTAGGCATTTTTGTGGCACAGTTTCACTCTAATGTCGTGCACTACTTGGTGTCCTTGTGCATTTTTGTCCACCTTCACGCTTGCGTGTTTTGTGTATGCTCAGTGAAGGTGATCTTTCGTTTCAACCAGTCGGAGGAAGTCTCCTCGCCCGAGTTTTTGCTTCGGGGAGCAAACCCCAACTCAACAACGAACTGGAAGAATCATTTCTTCTTCTTGGAGGCCCCTCCGGAGTAGGATATGCCCAACGAGTGGGGTCTAGTGAGTGATTTCTTCATGCAGAACGTGAACGAGGAGGAGGAGAAGGAAGAGAAGAAGCTGATCGATCACATCTTGGTAGTGATTAGTACATTCTGCACTCATGGGTATTACTTGACCTCTGAGATTTTTGCGGTTGTTAGGTGGGAGCCCGCGGACAGCAAGGCAGCGGCTGCCGAGCTGAGGAGGAAGGCTGGAGCTTTGACCATCTGGGAGCCACCGAAGGAGCCACCTGAGCAAAGTGGCTCATCATTTTCCCCGGAGTCCTCCTCTGACGAGGATTTGGCAGCCCTAAAAAGGCCCAAGGGGGCAGGAGGCACTTCGAATAAGACGGCCTTGATATTGCTAGCCACATCGGGTTAGTCCGTTGGGTCTAGCCCGATGATGCCCACCGGAACTACTATCGTGGTACAGGACCCAGGGTTGTAGCCGCCGAAGGGAGATGATGAGTGTCTATCGATTCCAGTCATTGCTCTGGCGGAGTATGGCATCCCCTTTGCTGGCCATCCCTCGGGCAAGGGGTCCGCATCGAGTCCCCTTTTTGACGTTGAGGCAGTGCCTTCCCGTGGCGAGGGGCCAACTAAGCCCATCAGAGAGGAAGTCGCGACAGGCATCGAGGACGTGACGGTTGGCACCATAGAGCTTGTTGAAGTAGATGGCCTTGAGCCTAATGCTGCGCCTGCAGACGCCCCAGAGGTAGTCGACGCGCCAGTCATGGAGTCACCTGATCCCCTCGTTGTGGAGTCTGAGTTTGCTATGGAGGCTGGCGTGTCCGAAGGGTTCGCCTTTGAACCCCTGGACGGCGGGACTCCAGCAAGCAAGATAGAGGAGGCCGTTGAATGGCCGGAGCCCCCAGGCATGCCTGCATTTGTGGTCGTTCTAGACTTCCCTAGTGCTGCGGAGGAGCCTTTTATTGGGGTATGACTTCTCTGTTCGTCAAGTAAGGAATTTGCCTATTGATCTCTTTTGTGTAATATTTTCCCATGTTGCCAGGATCCACGGATTTTCCATTTCTTTTTCTCTTTTGAAGACCTCGGCCACGTTTCGACACCTCCATACAGCCCTCTCTCAACGAGACGAGCTCACCCGTTGAGTTCGAGAGGAGGTCAAGTAGGCAGCGGCGTAGCATTGGAAGTATAAGGTCACGCCCTAAAGCAAGAGGTTAAACGGCTGCAGGGCGAGCTGCTGGTGGCCAAGGACCTCATTTCTGACTTGTAGGACCGGAGTACCCATGCTGAGGCTGACTTGTGAGTTCAGTTTTTCCCTGATGAGATGGCTAGATTGCTAGACGCGAGGTTCTGGGACAGCATACGCCTATGTCGTTGCATATAGTCCATTGCGGTTCCCGGCATCTCTGTAGGGATTTTCGATCCCTGGAATAACAAAATCAAAGAAAGCTCCTGCTTAACTGACTTCCTAGAAGGAGCAGGGCCTTCCAGCACTTAAGGCAGCGGGATCCTTTGTACATTTTTCCTTGTATAACTTTTGAGAGCAGCCTTGTAACCTCCAGTTTGAACGATCAATAAAGTATACCCCCTTTTTTTTATCCTCCAGTGTCTCTGAGTATTGTTGTTCCTCTTCATGTGTTGGCTAAGCCACTTTTCTATCGTCGCCAAGGCTCACTTTAGGAGCTGGTTGTGTTATGCTCATCCTCAATTGAGGATGTCATCACATCTCACGTTTAATGGGGTGCTTTGTCCAGTGAGTTGGACATCGCCGCACGCTCAGGGTAGAGTCTCCCAAGGGCCAGCTGGGTTTTGAGACTACAACAGTTGAACTCTGGCTCTTAGGTCATTGCACCCACAACATAATTTTAGCGCTTGACCTTGCTAGTGGTATCGTCGCTCATGTGCGCATGGTCCTAACCTGTCGACCGTCGTTAGCTAAGGGTGCTCTCTTTTTTGGAAGAAGATCGCCGCACGCTTGCCGCTTAGGTCCCCGAAGGTTTCAATGGCCGTTCCATTAGGAGTTTCCAGAGCCTCCTGGTCGGCTTGTTCGACCACGTATGGGCCGCTTGGCGTGGGGCCAATGGATTGCTCAATGCGAGGCTAAGGTATTTCTTACAAGGGGATAAGCGCCCTCCTAACATAAGGGCAGTCTAAGCCGTTGTTGATCTTTGAAATGGCAAGCATGCATATATTCATATGAATAGTCAGACAAGAAAAGGAAAACAACAACCTTATTAATGAAAATGTGATACATTTACAAGCACTCTAGACCAAATATGCACACCTTACCTGGGCGTGACCGTAGATCATTGATAGTATATTTTGAGGTGGGTTGGCATTTTAGGTTCGAGGGACCAGTTTACCATTCTGAGTGCGTAGTTTGTATACCCCATAACGGAGGATCACTGAGACAAGAAACATCCACTCCTAGTTCGGGGAGAGTTTGTTTCTGTGATTAGTTTTGCTAGTAGCCTCTACATCTTGTAGGACCAAATCTCTGACTTCGAGCGGGCAATGCTTCACCCGCTTATTATAGTATCGAGCGATGTGTTGCTGGTAGGCTATCGTACTCAGGTACACTGCGTCGCAAGCTTCCAGAAGCAGGTCTTGGTGCTCTCAGAATTACTGAGAATTGCTAATGGGGTTGAAGCATTCGATCTAGAGAATGGATAGCCTTATTTCGACAGGGACGACCGCTTCGGCCCCGTAACATAGACTAAAGGACATCTCCCGTGGGGTCATTAGGTACGACAATAGCACAAATGGTAACTCATCGACTCAAGAGCTCATTGCATCTTCGAGTTTAGTCTTCAACTCATCTCGCAACGTCCGATTGGTCACTTTGACCTGACAGTTATCCTACGGGTACGCCACGGACATGTGGACAAATTTGATGCGTAAGCTTGTACAATATTTGGTAAATTGCTTGCCTATGAATTGGATTCCGTTGTCGATGACTATGACCTCGGGAATCCTAGACCGACAAACAATAATTTGACAAATGAACTCCGTCACATTCTGCTCAATTATGTGTGCAAGGGGATTGCTTCGACCCACTTTGTGAAATAGTCGATACCCACGATAAGAAATTTCTTCTATCCAGAGGGCAAATGCATGGGCCTAAGGATATCCAACCCCCATTGTGCGAATGGCCATGGGGTTTTTAGGCTCTACAACTCTGTGTGTGGCTGGCGGCTCATGGACCCGTGGACTTGGCAGCTCTCACACCTTTTGAAGAAGTCCATGGCGTCTCGCTTTATCGTGGGTTAGAATAAAACTTGTCAAATGATTTTGAATGCGAAGTTCTTTCCTCTGACGTGCGAGCCGCATATGTAGAGATGGACTTCGCTTAGCGTGTATTCGGCTTCTTCAGGCAAGAGGCATTTCAGGTAGGGGATCGAGTATCCCTATCTGTATAATCTTCCATCGATGATCGCATACCAGCCAATTGTTTTCTCTATTCGTTTGGCCTCCTTAGGGTCCTCCGGCAGCGTTTCGTCCATCAATTATCTCCAGTATGGGATCACCAGCTGTTGCCCTCGGCTACCTATAGCATCTCGCGCCATGGGTCGTCAATGTTGGGTGCGGCTAGGACTTCCCGCATCCTCTTGGCAAACTGCTCCGGAGGCCCAGTCGTTGCGACTTTTGCCAACTGGTCGACTTTTTAGTTTTTCGCTCTTGGGATGTGCACAATCTCAAACTTCTCAAACGTCTAGCCTTGGGCCTTCACCTTTGCCAGGTACTTAGCCAGCTTCGTGCTTGATGTCTCGAAGACTTCCTGATCTAATTGACCACTAGTTCCGAGTCGCTGTACATGACCAACACCTTCGCCAAGCACTCCCTTGCCAATTTCAGCCCAACAAGGAGGGCCTTGTATTCTGCCTCATTGTTGGTGGGTGGGAACCCAAGCGCTAGAGAGTATTTGATCTCCGATCCATTAGGGGATCGAAGTACGACTTCGACCCCACTGCCTACCTATGTGGACGATCCATCGACTTGAAGTGTCCACACGTGGACGCTCGCAGTGCTAGTGCCTTTAACTTGGTTTGGGGCATCGAGAGCAGGGGTTGTCGTTTCAACCACGAAATCTGCAAGCGCCTGACCCTTTGGGGCCAGCCTCGGCTGGAACTCTACGTCTAACTCGCCCAACTCTATGACCCACTTGACTAATCGCCCGAACGTCTCTGGTTTCTGTAGGATTGCGTTCAAAGGCTGGTCGGTCAGCATGACTATTTGGTGTGCTTGAAAATATGGCTGCAACTTTCAGGTGGAATAGATGAGGGCTAGGGCAATTCTTTCAGCGTGAAGGAAGCGAAACTCCGTGTCTGTTGGTACTTTGCTTACATCGTATACGGGTTGCTACACGCTCCCCTACTACAGTATAAGAACCGAGCTTACGATTGTGTCTGACACCGCCAAGTAAAGATATAGGCCCTCACCCTCCAAAGGGGAGCTTAGGAGCGGAGGGTTGGTAAGGTACTCTTTCAGCTCTTGGAACGCATCCTCGCACTCATCTGTCTACCGGAATTCGGTTGCCTTCGTCCGTCTAAGGGTCTTGAAGAATGGTGAGTACTTCTCTGCAGACTTGACCAGGAATTGTGAGAGGGCAACGAGTCTCCTTATGAGGTTTTGGACTTCCTTTATGGTCCGCAGAGGGTTAATGTCAAGGATGACCCTGTTTTTCTTCGGGTTTGCTATAATGCCGCGCTGAGACACTATGAAACTCAGGAACTTTTCGAAGGTCACCTCGAACACGTACTTGGCCGGGTTGAGCTTCATCCTGTGGCTTCGAAGCACTTTGAAGGTTTTTGTCAGATCGTGAATGTGGTCGTCGGCGACTTTGCTTTTGATGAGCATGTTGTCTATGTACACCTCTACATTCTTCCCGATCTCGGCTTTGAACATCTTATTTACCAACCTCTGGTAGATTGCACCGGCATTATTTATCTAAAGCGTATGACCTTGTAGTAGTAGGTCCCATGAACGGTCATGAATGAAGTGTTCTCATTGTCGTTCAAGCTCATCATTATTTGGTTATAACCTGAATAGGTATCCATAAAACTCAAGAGTTCGTGTCCAAACGTAGAGTCCACCAGCTGGTCGACATATGGAAGCGAAAAGTTGTCCTTTGGGCAGACTTTATTCACATTAGTAAAATCAACACACATCCGCTACTTGCCGTTATTATATTATATCA
>JAODPA010068237.1:0-10289 GCA_025585075.1 Nepenthes mirabilis | reverse complement strand
TCAGACCTAATTTTATGATCGTATCTATTTATATTATTTTTTAAAATTTAATCAAATCTTATAAAAATAACCCAATTAGTCAACGGGCCTGATTTGGACCAAGTCTAGTGCATATGGAATTGTACAAAATCAAAATAACAAATATCCTGTTCATTTGTTCGATGCGGTTGAATACCATTCAATTAAAAATAAACAATTCTGATTTAAAAAAAAAATCCATACTTTGCCTACACAGAAGATAACGAGATGGTATACTTGACAACCAATCTGGCAAAAATTCCTTATTAATTATTTATTCTTCTTATTTCAGACAAGTTTACTTATTACAGCATCACATTTTTTCTATGCCTAAATACGAAATTAATTAGTTTGACATAGAAAGGAAAATCATATATCCGACTGCCATTCCACCATGGCCAAAGTATGCCGACCGCCACAGGCAACAAGTTTAGCACGCCAATGCCCCTCGCGTCCACCCTCCACAACCCCTTTTGGCGGTGGAAGGTTTATTGGCACTTCCATTGGGTGGCCCGTCGTCGTCTTCCTCCCATATCCAAGGCGCCCATGGTCACCACGTCCGAACTGCCAAAGATGTATAAAATATACATAAATTAAAAATTTTTTGATATTTTCCATGAGCTAGAAGGATATTTAAACTTGGGAAATATTATTCATACAACAACTTATAATTCCACTTATTCATAATAATTTCCATTTTGTTGTTGTTGATTAAAATCAAACCCATGTTCATCTAATTTAACAAATTTGTAACATCGGTAAAAAGAAGAGTTCGAAAAAAACGTAATTAAGATAGAAAAATATAAAGTTTTCTAAATTTTATTTTGCAAATCCAAATTTTATGAATCTGATGAATATAAGTTCAATTCTTTTAAAAGAGAAAACAAAATCTATTTTCAGAATTGGTAATGGGATTGAAAGAGTGGGAAGTACTTACAGAGAACATGCAGCCTTCCCGTGTTAATGCAACTGAATGCGTGCCTCCACAAGACATCTGAAATTCAAATTCCATATTTATCAGATAGAAAAATGAAATGCGATGAAAATGGAGATCAATTGTGTCTTTCTGTCTTTCTTATGCTGGATATCATTTCAAGAACTTTGATGTTGCAGATCTGTTTTGTTATTATCAATAGAGGTGCTTGCTACAAAATGTTGCGACTGTGATTTGAATAGAATGCAGGATTAGATTGTCATATCTTTCAACATCTTACAGCAATACCGGGTTTTCCGAACACATGCCCAAAAAGATAGTAATAAAGCAATTACTGAGAGCAACACGTGAGAAAAACCGAGTTAGTTGTAACTGAAGAAAAAAAAAAAGAAGAAATAGACCCAAGAAGACTTGATATAAGTTGACAAAAATGATTGAAAATTATTTTTACACTCGATGATATTGAACTAAATCAAAAGAAATGGTAAAAATAGATTTATAAAGCCAACCCTATTTAGTTGGACATAAGGTTTTATTGTTGTTGTTATAGCTGTTGTGAGCAGCAATTTGCCCCCACAAACGGCCCCAAATTTACCAAACACTTGCCTTGTTCAAACGCCTCGGTCCAAGGCCATTGGATCTGTGTGAATTTTTTTTAAGAAAAAAACATATGGGCGGTTGGTGGTGCAGCCCTCCAGTTCTGGTTCAAAGCACCTGATACGGGTATTTCACAATATTGTGACAATATTGCGATATATCGACTAATATTTTCCACCCAAAGTTTCAATTCGCTAGAAAAAGAGATTGCGGCAATGTGTACAATACCAATACGTATCCTCCGTATGGATGATATCGATATGGTCACAATTGATATTGAAATTTTCATCCATGCCCCACGAGAGAGATGAGGGAACTTTGAAGTGTATCGTCCAAGAGAGATATGAGGGGACATTCAATAGGAGATATTATGCTTATCCACTAAAGTGCATCCTCCTTTGAAGCATCACAAAAGAGCCTTCACGGCATATCATCTGATTTGCTTTTCTTCTTCTTTTTTAAATTTTATTTTCATGTCTTAGCTTTTGTTCTAAATTTTTTAATTTGAAGTTTTTGAGTTCCGATACATTATTAACATACATATCGATACTCATAATACAATTATACTTAGGTCAAAATATTCATTGCCTAAGATTAGTTGTAAATAATACTGTACTTTCCCATTAATTATTTGGCAAATAAAATGACATGGCAATCCCGTTTGTCGCGCATTTAAAGCATCAGTTTGAAGGCAAAACAGAGTTTAGAGAAGAATGGAATCTGCAAAGACAATGCAGTTACCCACCAATGGGAGATGACTTTACCGACTCTATAATTCAAGGACACGGAAGCATAGGCGTAAAAGTAGAGGAGTTAGTATGTGAATTGGTGGTGAAGGGTTTGAGTCGTGGAAACTAGCTTTTGTATAATGCAAGATTAGATTGTGTATAATAGACTCAAAATGGTTCGACATCTCACCATACTTTGTGCACCGTGAGAGTTTCGTGAACCAGATTATTTTTTTTACAAAATATCAACTACTTAGAACCAGTCTTCACAGGTAGAACCGAAGAGGACTTCTGCTTGCGAGAGGCAGAGTCCCAACGACGCAATATTGTTGGTGAGGATTAAGCATCCAGACTCCAGTAGTAAAATATTCAAATTATGCAACTGCAACAAAGTGATTAGGAGGTTGCCCTATAAAGTAGACACAAAATGAGATACGAACAGAATAAATAATTTTTTATTATCTCATTCTTTATTTTTCTAAGTTTATCTTGTCCTTTTTTTTTTCCAACCACAACTAACTCACATTTTCTCATATATGCTTCATTTGGCCTGTATTTAGGTGGCTGAACCATAAATACTGAAACAAAGAGGTAATTCACATAGTCTGGAGAAAACAGCACAAATTTGGCAGCTGCAGGGAAGGAGATGAAGAGGAAAGGGCGAGAAGAAGAATCAACAAGGAGGGGAGAGAGGAAAACAATTAGACAGCTGCCATGCTCATAATATCGTTCATGAGTACTATAGAATCTAAAAATTAACTCCCTTATATAAACACCCAGCTCTTAAGTTAACTAAGAAATAATTATAACTTTCTAAGTGATAATGACCTAAAGTATTAAAATAACAATTAGGAAACAAACATAATTTCATAAATAACCCCTCTCAATTTTCCAATGTAAAAATGAATACACTTTGATCTTTCATAATACATTACTTTAACGGGAGTCAAAGTTGTCATGGTAACAATGTATAACACCCACATGACCCACATCATAAGGTTTAAGGAAATGTTCTTCAAATTCAGAGCACACAACTCTAATCTTCTTTCATCTCCTACAGAAATAACAGTCACAATATGAGAATGAAGAAATCTCTAGATCACTAAATACAGTAGTATCAGATTTAGAAACATATATCACCTCGTTTGAGATTGAAAATCTCATTTGGTGGGCCATGGATGAAAACAGTGGCATTGGATCACAGCTGTATCAGATGCAAACTTTTTTATGAATCGAAACCTAAGGGGCATATAGATGGCAAATATATTGAAAAACAACGAGTGTATCTATTGGCCAATTCCACTGGCTCATAATGTTATTTAACACTTCCTCCCGTTGCCTGAATGAACAACACTCCAAAGCTGAATAAGATGACACCTTACAGAAATGGTCACTATAATTTTGATGGTGAAGATTGAAATTGACAAGGTGATTCCACAATAACTATGAGACGCTTGCCCCTTCTTCTCCAGCTGAAAGTAGGCTTCTAGTAACTTAAAAATGTAGCAGCATTTGATCAAGGTCATCTCTAGGTGCAGTAAGCTACAACGTGCCAGATTTCATAAGTACAGCTGATGCCGAACTAAACATAGATAACTTGCCATCAAATTGAAAGATGTCAATTCAATTTCACACAACTATGCAAGAAAGTAATCACCTCTCCTTCATCTGTCAATGCCGTAGAATGCCAACCACCAGCAGCAATATCAACCTGGTTTTACATGGAGATAATTCTATCAGGCTAGCGCACACAGATCACAAATGCTGCATCAGTCATGGCAGTCAGAGTTAGCTACACTTAACTGCCTAAATTTCTTTGTATTTTAAAAATAACCACCACTTTTTCTTTTTCTTTCACTGAACATGATTTGTCTTTCCTTTCAATTAACCCACCATGCCCAATTTTTTTCATGTTTTTAAGTGAAATAGCATCCTTGATATGTGTCCTCACATACTTGTAGGAAATATATAGCTTTTAGTTTCACTAAAATTAAATGAATTTAGCAAATTTTTGAAATGGTAAGTTGAAAGGAAATGAAAATTGTAGATAGTTCAGTGAAAGAAAAAATAAAAGTGGCTGTTGTGTGAAAAGCACCAAGAAAGGAGGCAATTAAGTGTAGGTAACCCTTGCAATTAAACATCTACAGGCATAATAAGTTAATGCAACCTACAATGCCTAAAATATTCATGCACAAACTCTCAGGGTTCTTGAATTTTTTTTCTTCTTCACAGTTCTTAAAATTTTCAAGAAAATATATAAGTTGAAAATTTACATTGTATGGGTGAAAAGAAATAAATAATTTGTATGAGGAGCTTGGAAATTTGTTCATATTATAATCTAAACAACTTCACCTCGATATATCGAGCTAAGTCCATCATCCGAGTATGATGCAAAAACTATGAAACAACGAGAATGCTGGAAGGTTAAAGACAATGGCATGTACCAGAGTAAGACCCTCGAGCCCTTGTACGGGAATAGGCTGTGATCTTGGTTGAGTATCTCCTGTTCCAAGCTGCCCATATTCATTGTTGCCCCATGCCCATAAGGTTCCATCTTCTTCAAGAGCCAGATTATGAAATGCTCCCACTGCAATTAGCTGCACCCTCTCAAGTCCTTGCACACGTACGGGAGTAGAAATTTGCTTTCTGAATAATAACATCACCAAGGAAAAAGAACATAAATGGATACATATCATTCTTCATAAACACAAACAAGCTATCTCAATATATGTAGGTATAACAGAGAAGTCCAAGGGTATATACATATCTCCAGGAGGCCATGGTTGACCCCAAGTCCACACATGTCCTTCATGTGTAAGCACCACTGAATGTGTACCCCCAGCAGCTACCTGAAACATTGAGTAGTTAATGACAAATGTCAAGATCATTATTGTAAATATTGGCCGATATGAATTGATATCGGGCCCCTTGATAAAGGCATTTTCTATTACCGTGATAATATCACATTATATCAGCCGGTATAGCTTTGTCAGCTTATAATTGTTAAAAAAAATTTTCTTTTTGATATATTCGATACAGATATATATTGTTCGATATGTCCGATGTAATTATGGTCACGAAGCATCAGTTTAGAATAAAGGATCTCTTCAGAATCTTACTAGCAACATCTCAAAAGGAAAAGAGGAAAAACCATCTCTGATAGGTGTATCTTCAAAGGCTCATAATATTCACCTGTTTATTTCTCAAAGTTCCAATAAAACTACCCAGTAGATTTGCAATTCCAATATCAATGAAGATTAACAGTGCATCATTTAAGCACATCCACGTAGGTCTAAAAGAAACCAAAAGCAACAACAAAAAACTCATTGAACACAAATGCATAATCACCTGCTGAACTGAAAGTCTAGGGGCACAACGCTGAGGAATCACGATATCTCTTCTCAAAGGTCTTCCAGTATCATCTTTCCGCTCAAGTTCTTCACCACATTGCCCATATTCATTCCCACCTACGACAATTTTTGTTCATGGTAAGTAATAGATTTGTAGTACATATGGAGCTAGCATAGGATATTCCATCAAGAGAACTAAATTGAGGAGATAAATTCCAGCTAACCCCACTTAGTTAGAAAAGGCTTTGTTCAGTTTGAATTGGTTCAGTCAAGTCACTGAATTTTCCATCAAAACCTATTCCTAAAAGCTTTGTGTGGTCCATTACCTCAAAGAGGAAAACAAAAACTGGATTCAGATTTTTGTCCAAACAACCATGTTCAGCTATATTTTCCCCTCCTCCCTGTGGTTATTTTTCTCAAGTCTGAAGGGAATATTATGGACACAAAACATGTAAAACCCACACTCGAATGAAAAATAGCTAACTACACAGTTTCTGAAAAGGTTTTTTTATTTTTTTTGGGGGGAGCAGTGGAGGTCATAACAATGAACAGTTCATCTTCCGAACCAACTGGATTTTAAATTTCACGCTCTATTAGTTCTATGAACTAGAGGATCATCCACGGGTTCAAATAAAGAAAACAGTCTCACTGCAATAGATGAATAGTGCTAAGTACATTTGACACTCCTCTGACCCTATAAAGTAAGAGCATCGTCCATTAGGCCACCCTTTTCATCTAGATCTCACAAGCTATGTGGCTTTGTTTTTTAAGCCATAAAGTTTGCTATTTATCATAGTCTTGCAGGAAACAAAATAAAAAGAATGTGCTTTAACTAAATTTATACCCCAAGCATAAGCACGGCCTTGATCATCAACAGCCAGACAATGCCACCCACCAATCGCCGCCTGAAATAAAAAAGAAACTTTGATTGATTCCACCAGCAAAAGAGAACCAACCAAAAAAGATTTGAACTTCAGGGCAAAATTGTGATATACCTGTACAATTTTGACATTAGCAAGAGCCTTAACTCGACTAGGAACATTCTCAGTCTTGCTCTCAGGTGGATGTCCTAAAGTCCCTCTTTGATTCCATCCCCATGTAAACAACTGACATTATGCAACCAAAAAAAATATAAGTGTTTCATTCGAGAAAGAAGCCAATTTTAATTTTGGATCATAAACAGCAGGAACAAAAATACGAAGAAATTCTCTCTTTTTTCCTTTGACTAAATATGGAGAATCCCAGCTGACCTAAAGGAGGTAAAATTAGCAAACCCATTCTCAAATTTTCGGAAAATATTGATTTCATTTAAAACTCTTACCACAATTTGAGTCAATCCCCTACAATGCCACAAGGGCTCCCATTTGGCCAGATAATCAAACATAAAAAATCGTCACAGATTCTTTTTCTGAGTATAAAATTGACTTGGATAACAGAAATGGAAATGGACAAGTGCACAAGGCAGATGGAAAGCAGCTCGGTTTTTCATGGTTGGTTGCAGGAAGCATAAATTAACTTAACATGGTCAGTACTTTTTAGATTCAACCTACCCCAAAGCAAGGGAGGAAGGAAGCAGGCAGTAGCACTAGTTTCAGGAACAAATGCTACAGAAGGAAGATGATAGGTATAATTGCTAATGGCCCAAGAGGAAAGTTTGTCAAAGGATCCGGCCCATAATAAAATAGAGACCCATTCAGCCCATTAGCCCAAAGTTGATAGGTAAACCTGTCGGTCATATCCGGACAGTTTACTTCCCGAATGAAGACGAAACCAACTCTAACCCACCAGAATAGACATCTTCCCTCTCTTATCTGGTTTAACGAACTTAGTTTCCAGTCAGGAACCGCCGGCCAAATATCATCTTATTATCCATTCGGACGGTTCCTTAGACGGTTGGTAGGAATGACTAACTGCCTCTAATTTCTACATAAACCCCTCCTTCCCAACAGGAAAGGGAGACGACACTCAAACAAAAAAGCTAACAAAAGACAATCTTAAGATACTTCAAGCATATTCTCTTTCTCATTAATACGCTTTCTACTAAATGCACATCACAAAACTATTTTAGCTAACATTTTCATTTTACAACATCTCATTTCTTTTCACAAAGAAAGATTACTGACTTGAGTATTGGAGAATATATCAGAAAATAAGTCATACCAATCTTTTGACCGTATATTTTTTGTACTGCACAGGATCCAGATTCGGAGTATACAGAGATAGATCGGACTCGCGTTAGACTTATCGGACAGTGTAGAACAGTTCTTAACTCGCTAATCCGTATAATAATCCGGATCTAAGGATGTATCAGATAAGTATATACTATCGAATCTGTTGTGCTAGAATCAATGGCAAGTCCAATTACAAACAAAAAAGGAAGGTCGGTCCAGTACCAAGCAAAGGCCAGATGAAGCTCCAGTCCCAATTCGCAATAGCATTGCTAAAAAAAATTGAAACTTTGCCAATGATTCACAATGAAATTGCTATTATTTCCATAGAACTAAAGCATTCGAAGAGTAAAGGCAAAAAGAGCAACGAAACAATAAAAACGAACTGATTGAAGGGAAAAGGGATGAGAGTGAACACCTTTCCATCTTCACAAATGGCGAGAGAGTTGCGACTACCAGCAACAACAGAAGAGACGGAATAGCGCTGAAGAACTTGTACTTGGCAAACCCATTCTTTTTCGTCATCGTTCCCCAATCCTAATTGCCCATCTTCTCCTGAACCCCTGCCAAGCATCAACGCATTACTAGTAATCAAAAAACGCTGTGTTGAAGAGATGAAAACTATACCAATGCGAGAAAGAGGGGAAGAGAAGAAACCATGCGATGACGGCCGTGTCAGTAGGCATGAGACAGAGAGAGAAGTGGCAGTTGGGAATAAGATGTGAAGAATAGACAGCGAAAGTGAAGTGGAACGGAAGCGGAGTATGTGCTCTGGGAACCCGATCGTAGTTCGCATCAATCAGCTTACGATAGGCTCGACAAGAGAGTGAGTGATATATTAACGAATAAAACTCTCCGGAATTAATATCTTTACAATTTAATTTTGGAAAACGTTCAGAAAATGTAAAGCTTTTAATTTTTTTTATTAGATTTATTTTAAAAAAATAATACAGAGTGAGATGGGAGGAGAGGTCAGGCAGTGACTGACGATGAAATCTTCAGATTAAGAGAAGGGAAAAGAGGATCGAGAGGGAGAGGGAAAAGGAGAGGGAGAGGAAGAAAGAAGGAAAAGTGAGGGAGAGAGACAAGAGGAGAAAGAATTCAGCTGAAGTATTCTCTGATTTCCATTTACTGCCAACCGGCTTAAATAACAGCAAAGAGCAATTCCATGTTTAGAACAGAATATAGTTACAGCCACGTGAGCAACAAGATAACATAATGTAGTTAAAAATAGAACAAAAATAATTAAAAAGTAATCAATCCCATGTGCTCTGTTATCGGACCCGATTATTAGACCCGGATATAATCCCGTAATTTTCGGATAACTTGCATGACCCGAGCGCTCTTCTGTGTGGTTGGTGGCTCCACAGACGGCCTAACGTCCTGGTTTATCAAGCCGGTAACAAAATCTCTAGTTTTTAATATCCTCTTTAGGTACCAAAAATACCTAACTTAGGTTTCACAGAAAGTAATTCATTATTCTTGAGATATTTAGCTTTAAGAGTCTGAGCTTAAAGCTTATCATACCCCGTAGTAAGGTCCCAACCCCATTTTCTAATTAAGGCCGGCCAATAACTCCCATCCATTTAGGCATACAAACTTCTTCCCATTTCAATAAATGAGTTTTATTTTCACCCCATAGAAGTTTCTGTTAATTTGGTCGAGTTGTCCACAGGTACCTTAATTGTACTTTATATCTATGACTATGTAACTGCCCGTAGGGTTCAACAATAGAGGCATTTTGTCACAGAGAGCTCTGTAACCCAAAGGTCGACCGTAAAGCTTAACAATCATTGAGTATTTCCAATCATTCATTCACTAGCTCAACTTTAAAATTAATTGAGAGCGAAATAGAAGGTACCCGTCAATGTTGTAAGATCGATGGTAATGCCTCCTTCCTTTACAATGTTGTCATCATCCAAGTCTTCAATGGCAGACCTCTAATCTTGCCCCTTTTTTATCAGCATTTCGAGGAAAGTGGTCTTACTTTTTAAAGCTTTGGAAGTTTCAAATCTGAAGACTTGCCTAACGTTCACCGCTTTACCACAATCCATTGAATAGCTTTGATCCATCGTCATCGTTGTGGGTCTCTTCTATTTCCGTGATCAATCTCCTTCTCCGGTTGGTTGGCTCTCAGTCTTCCCAGCGTTCTTCCATGCACCGCCGGGGAAAGGGAATGGGGATTAGGGTTTTCATTGGGAAGATATGATACCATTTCAGCAACATTTATGCCTCGAGGGTAATGCAAAACATTACATATTGATGGCTAATGGCCATCGCCATTATTGGCGCCGGTGACAGCACACCGGTGTCATCCACCCGCCCCAACTCCGGTTGTCTCTTCCTCCCGACCAGCACTATTAACTGTCAAATGAAACACAAAAAATTACAATTTCATATAATATTAAAACTTTATTCTTGAACAGAGAGTAATTATTTTTCACACATACTAAATAAATTTAATATTTATTCTCATTTTTGTTAATAATCCTCA
>JAODPA010068236.1:8835-32891 GCA_025585075.1 Nepenthes mirabilis | reverse complement strand
ACACATTTCCTTTTGTCTTTCTTTCTATACCTTTTGATTTTTTTAAAAAAAATTTACTAATTTAAATATCAAAAAATATATTAGAAAGTAAGTATCTTATACCTCTTATATCTCGTTAAATTGTTCTGGTACGTAGGATCAGGATTTATAACTATGAAGATCAGACCCACTACCTCTTGAATCAATCGAATGTTTTATCTGACTATCTAATTTATACAATAATTTAAATTCTAAGTGCACATCAATACGAAATACACAATTTTTTTCACATAAATTTGTCCATGGGTTACTATCTAACACTTCTAAAGCGGTCATATTCTTTTCTCAAAATTCCTTATATTTCTAACAACCCTTGATACCTTGACAAGGGTCTATGCTGATACCTTGATGGGTGGGAATCGTAGTTCTTGTCTCCACAATAATCGGGAATCTCAGCCCTATGCTGATACCCAAAATATTAAAATGGATGATGAGAAAATATAATATCCAACATTAAAATTTAGAGTTAAGATTTAAATTATTAAAATTAATCTGAAATATTAGCTTAAGTCTTAGATTTGTTTTTGATTTTATGATGATTTGATATTATGAAAATCATTAGTTATGGGGTATCTTTAGTACGAATTTTGAGAAAATTTTGAAATATCATATTCAGGGCAAGTTTTGATTGATTTTTGTGGTGAGGTGAATAGATACTGAAATTGTCCCATACAAATAATTTTAATTCTGATTTTCTTTGATAATCAGCCCGAATTTGATCAAATTGACTTATTTTTTCATATTAACTGGGTCAGGATGATTCAGTAGACCGTAGGATTGGACAAAATTGTGATTCCCACCATAGACATACTGCCATCAGTTGATGGTCTTATTTTTTTAGCTGTTTCTTTTCTCCCCTTTTCCTCAAAATTTCTGCACTTTGTGCATATTAATTTTCAAAAAATTGCTTTGGCAGCAAGGTTTAAGCTCCTCCCTTGACATGGCAAGATTATCACATTTTCTCTTTTTAGTGAGGTAAATTGATAAAGAATAAGGGTAGAATACATCAAGAAAGCAAGCTCCTTCCTTAACTCCCAACACAAGAGTAGAATATATTAAGAAAACAAAAAACAATCGATAAAGTACCTTACAATTAAAGATAGAATAATGTATCTGAATTTAGTGAAGAATAAAACTCAAATCAGACTCCATAGAACATCGAACATCTTTTTCTCTTTTTTATCCATTCTCTCTATTTATGGGGTACTTCTTGTCATAAAATTGAAATGGGCTTTTTATACCCATGTCGGTACATGTGCATCATTTGGATTGTGTGTCGGGTGTCCACCTCATGCATACCTTCCTTCACGTGGCCATCGAACTCAAAAGTCACTGCTATTTTATTATGAGTTTCATGTCAGAAAGCCAACTATA
The DNA here is from genome assembly GCA_025585075.1 of Nepenthes mirabilis. NCBI lineage: Eukaryota > Viridiplantae > Streptophyta > Magnoliopsida > Caryophyllales > Nepenthaceae > Nepenthes > Nepenthes mirabilis. Next base: position 31,478 of record JAODPA010068236.1, on the reverse strand, counting down.
CAAATGTTGGCTTATAAGCTCGAGGGACTATCTCTCCTATCAAACCGATCTTTTGGAATTGAGTTCTCCTCTTGAGCTCATATTCACAATAATGGTAAGGATTGGCTTATAAAAAATGTGAGAGACTTTCTCTCCTATCAGACCGATCTTTTAAAATTAGATTCTCTTTTTGGACTTGTACTCGCAACATATTCACAATCATACGTGACAAAGTAGCATGTTAAGTGCCGCTTTCGTTTGAACATAAATTGTGCAAAACCTCACGTGGAACTTCATCAACTTGCTTCATATTTTTCCAAGCCTATCTCTTCTTGTCAAATTTGCCTAGCTTTGACATTACAGATATCACTTCTATTCTTAAAACAGCCTTCCCATCGTCTTATTTATTTATTTATTTATTTTCCCTGTGTGCATCTTCTAGCTTGCTAAGAAGGTACTCCATTTCTACATGATATTTTGAAGTTTCAAATATATCTGTCTGTAGCCTAAATTGATGATTAAGTAAATTGCTTTTCTAACAAAACTTTTACATTGCTTTAGTCATTTTTCAATCACTCTTTCCTATCGGCACTTCCCAGTATGCTATTTTATTTGTTAGAATATAAAATCATTTTCCGGCCTCCGGCTAATAGCATATGCTTTTATGTATGATAGTTTTAATTGAAATATTAGAGCCTTTGTAATCAAATGTTCATTAGTTTGATTTCTAAAATCTGATATATTAGACCAGTGTCTGCATTCCACAATGCATCCATCTCTTTGAACTATAATAATGTATTTCTGTTACTTGACTAACAACCAGGATAAGCAAATGCAATATACTAATTGATATATTAATGAAATTATAATTAATTAAAAAAAAGCAGTCTAATCAACAAGTCAAATCCCTTTTTAAGGGGTAATAAATATGTTGTTAGAATTCCTATGGAGATACATTCTCGAATAAATATATATTCTTTATGTTAATCAATGATTAATACATCAGATAATCTTATCATACTAATCTTATCATACTGAGAAAACCTTTATTAGGAGGCTTCTCTTTAAAGAATTATTATTCTTTGCTCAAAATGATACATTCTATTTTTCATTTATAATGAAATTTCCTATATCTCATTAGAATAAAGATTGATAACCGGTTTATGGATGAGTACCCTTAGAATAGTCAGTTTGGTTTTAAACTTACGTGCTTATGATTTTATTTCCTAGTTAATCTGTGCAGCGAAAGATCCTGAATTTGAGACTTTCTACATCAACAATATTCTTTTAAACAAAGGCATTCATGTGCCATTATAATTATAATCAGAGCATGTATAAAAGTAACCTTTTTCAGTGGGACAAAAGTTGATCTAGCATAAGCTCAAGATACCTGCCCATTTGTTCAAGTAATAAGAGGTTCCTATGTCAGTATCCCACTCTATTATCAGAAGTTAGACAACAGAAAATATAATAAGTCACACATCTTTTATCGCAATTTGCAGATAAGAGGACAACAATAAGTTTAAGCTTATACTCAGTAGAAATAAGTATTTATTGATATATCCATGTCATTAACAGTTGCAGCATCTCTGCAGTCCGCAGAAGGAAAGAAGGTAATCTTAAACTGTGTACAAAGCTTCAAACAACCAGGGTAGCATCCATTTGTTTTTTCCACTTACATATGCTAAGAAGCACTAAGCAGTCTGTTTATCCAATATGACCATCTCCAATGACAATATGACCAAATTGATCAGTAACATCATTATCTAATTATCCTAATCATTTTCCAGTGCCATGGACTAATATTGTCTATTTTAGCTTTAAGATTCAACTATTGGACACCTCTAGCTCTTGCCTGACTAATGAATCACCAAGAGGTGCCATTTTGTACAAGAAGTAACCTTCTATAAAAGCATGACATACAAATAGAAGGATACTTACATATGCTATTATGTGTGCAAAGATGTACAACTGTGGAGTAAGAAATTATCTATAATTTGCACAATGTCCTAAAAAAAGACTAACATTAATAGAAAATGAGAGAATCTGGGGTAAGATGGTTCCTGTAATGAGGTGGACAATGACTCTAGAGTAATCTTAGAGGTGGATGCTTCCAGAAAATTGATCAAAACCACTTGAGTTAAATGACAGAGGATGGATGCTAGCTGTTGATGGAGTGGGTTGGTGCCCTCCCCTTTTAGGGCACAAGCTAAGAGGTAGCTCGGTGTTGAAAGATCTAGGAACGAGCTCGTCGTATGAGCGACTGAGAGATGGTCCATAATTTTTGTAACTGAACTTTCAATAATCAATTGCATTTTCTATTGGAAATCTTGTATCTTTAGATGAAAATATAGACAACAAAAAATTGACTCCATCAAGCAAGGATGAACTGGCCAGTCTATGCCAAAAGACAACCATCACCACGTTGAAGGGACATGGAAGCAATGCCGAGGCACACAAGGGAATGTCTGATGACTATTTTCTCACGTTGAGATCAGGCTTTTTTGCATGGAGCTCATAGCATATTAGAATATACCGAAAAATTTTGCGCTTATGAGTAGTCACAACCCTGGTCCCAAAACACAATTAAATGATTAATAATCAAACTTAACCTAAAACAACGACGCAACCTTGTAAATGATACTGTTAGATAATCCAATAATAATTATATCAATGCTTAAGATCCAATGGCCACATTGGACCGTGACGTTAAGATAAATCAGTGCCTATGCTACTAATGTCCGTAAGTAAACAAAAAGCACATCAAACCCGATAATAAAATGTCCAACATTATCATTGAATGTAAATTAAAGGCTCACAGCCAAATACAAGTAATCCACAATTAGGATAATGAACTCCAAATTAAATAATCAAAATACATCTAAACATCCTTGATTATTCCTCCATGAGTAGCTTTTCCAACATCCGAAATCTCTGCAAATAATATCCGAACCCACTAATTCAAAAGGTTAGCAAAAAATAATAAGAATAAATCTAATGCTTAATAAAGTATATATAATTTGTATATGTAGATAACAGCGAATGATGCATGCAAAGGAACAATAATAATGATAAAAACCTAAAATGCCAAAATGTTAAAATATTGATAAATCATATAGAAATCAAATGAAAATATCATAATTGAGAATCGGTAATAACCTCACCAACAAAGACCAAATATTAAAAACTGGACTATAATTATTTTTACATAACCAAATGCCATATGTTATTATTTATGACCCGTGGGTAAGTCGACTATATTTTATTCCTTATGATTGGGGTCAAACGTAATTTTTCTAATTCGTAGATATTAGGTTCAATCTTCAATTTATAAATAATATACTAAGATATATTCCAATATGTTTTTTCAATTATCTACAATAATTTAATTAAAATGAAAAACTCTATATCAAAAAACCAATATAAAAGATTTTTCCCTTCATTTAGAAAACAAATTATTTTTAGTAAAATTAAAGTAGAATTTTCATCAAAATACTTACATTGAAGAGACACGTAATAATAATTTATTAAAGATTTCAAGATTTTAAGCTAACATGCTTAAATTAATATACAAGCCTTCAAAATCTCATGGAATGGAAGTAAAATTAATAAACACGTAATATAATATTAAAGGAGGTAGGCAAATATCACATGCATGTACATTTAAACAAGAAATGATAAGAATTTTTTAAAAAGTTTAGAACTCAATACATTTGTTTTCACTTAGATTTTTCAAATATTTGCTTGAATTCACTTCAAATTACTTCCTCTTCTTTCTCCCTTCTTTTCTCTCTTTTTTTCTTCTCCTTCTCTCTCATCTCTCAAAAATTCATGAGAAATGTAGAAATTGTTCAGAAACTCTTTAAATAGTAGACTAGCATTGTTTAAACAGAGAAACTAATTTTAGTCTACGCAAGAGTGCTCATCAAACGTGCCTCAGATGTTGTAATTTTAGAACAAACATGCATGAGCACCCATCATGCAAAACTCAGATGTGGCAATTCTACTTCAAATACACTCATGCGTGGTTCATGTGTACATCAAGCATTACTCATGTCTACACTACTATGGTTTTAAAACTTAGCTTTTAAAACTTAGTTTTTAACTCAAACTCGTAATTAACCTTAATAATTTACTAATTTACTTAAATTCAATATCATTATATAAATCAGAGTTTAAATCTCACAAAAGTAGGAATTGATTTAGGGGAAAATGAAGATCAAATAGTTGACCAGTACTTTGTGGGGTGAAACAATATGTACCAGTGCACCATCTATCCACACTTAGGTGGCTTACCAGATGGTTCTCAAAGCTGAAGGAAAGTTAAAAGATCGAGCCTCCAGTATGAGATTTCAAAAGGCCCAGTGTTTTTCCAGAATTCCAGGCAACAAAATCGAAATGAATCAGGCCCCAAGGAGCAAACTGGTGAAGCTAACAAAAGGGATGAATGTTTCACTTATGGAAAAGGACATCAATTCTATACGGGTCCTCGGAAAAGAGGAAAGACAGGTAAACTCGATCTATGATTTCAATTCGGCTGAACGAGATAAGCCCAAGCAGGAGGATGACCATCTACTGGATCTAAAAACTGGGCACCATGAGGAAATTTGTGAAGCCGATGTCGTTACTGTCAGAAGGGTCCTATCCATTCCAAAGGAAGAAGAAGATTGATTGACTTAAGAGTAACATTTCCCACACTTTTAGCATTGCTCAACAGAAAAAGGTGTTCACTGTCATTGATTTGAGAAGCTGCACAAACCTAGCAAACTAAAACAGAGATGTGAGGATCACTCCAAAGCATACAAGGTGTCCTGGTTTGGTCTAAGAAAGGAGATGCTATCGTCAAAGAGAAGTGTTTGGTGAAGTCCAGTCAAGCTAAATTTGCTACCTGTGGATGCTTTTGCCATATTCTTCTGGGCAGACCACAGCAGTTTGATAGGAAAGTACAATGTGACGGCTATAGTAATATCTATACTCATCTCTGAGGAGACAAATACATGCTAAAACATTTAGGGAGATACCCAATGTAACCACCTCAAAGGATTCAATTAGTTTTCTCTCTCTAAAATGGTTTGAATATGCCTATCAAGAAAGGAAAACAGCCTATGCTTTAATAGGACTTGTTACCACCCAGCAAGATATCACTCAACTCCCAGATGCAGTGAAAAAAGTCCTAGCCAAGTCCACTGATGAGTACCAGAGGAACTACCAGATGGGTTGCCTCCCATGTGAAACATCTAACACCATATTAATCTAATTCCTGGCACCACTCTCCCCAATCTTCACTGTTGCAGAACGAGTCCCCAACAGCAATGTGGGTTGCAGAGACATGATGGGGGACTTGTTGCAGAGTGGATTCATTTCAGAGAGCATTAGCTGTTACGCCACCCTGCTCATCTGACCCTAAAGAAAGATGGAACGTAGAGAACGTATATTACAAGTCAGGCCATCAACAAAATTGCAAAAGATTACTGATTCTCAATTCCCTATTTAGATGACATGTTTGACTTGTTGCATGGTGCAAAACTATTTTCCAATATAGATTTAAGGTGTGGGCAGAGGAAAACTGCCTTCAAAACCAGAGAAGGGCTTTACCAATGGTTGATTAATCAAGTCCTGAAATGTTCATAGGAGGTAGTATATTTTGATGATGTTCCCTTTCTTCAGCTCCAACTCAAATGAACACCTTAGCTGTGTCCATCAAGTTTTGCAACTACAGAGGCAGGAACGGTTCTATGTAAATCTCAGACAATGTTCCTTCATGGAAGACTAATTTTTATGGGATATGTTGTATCATCCCATGGCAGCAAGGTAGATGATGAAAAGGTTCAAGCTATTGTTGATTGCCCTACCCCTTCATCAAGCATTGACGTGTGAAGTTTCTGCAGATAGGCAACCTTTTATTGACAGTTAAGCAAACTTAAAATAAAACCATTGTCCCTGTAACAGATTGCCAGCAAACATGCACTTTCTCTTGGAGTGCAGTAGCCAAAGACCCAGTTCTAGCCTTACAGAATTTTGAGGGATGCATCCGATGTGGGGATTGGTGTCGTCCTAAGGCAGAAGGGGCGGCCAGTTGCATTCATCAGTAAAAAGCTAAATGAAGCAAAGAAAAGGTACTCCACTTAAGGAGTCGAGCTCTACACGGTCGTACAAGTGCTAAGGTTTTCAAGATGCTATCTGATTCATCAGGAATTCATATTGTACTCAAACCATGAGGCTCCAAGGTTCCTCTATGCTCAAAAGAAACTGACGGCATGCTAAATAGATGTCATTCCTTCAAAAATGCTCCTTTGTACTAAAGCACGAATCAGGAGCCATGAACAAGGTGGCTGATACCCTTGGCCGCAATCTTGGTTTTCACAAGACCCTGTCATATGAAGTAGTCAGCTTCAATCTTGTTCCAGAGTAATATAAGACAGATCCTTAAGTAATAGATGAAAGTGAGGCTGGCCATGGCATCACATTCACCCTAACTGATAGGTATTTTATTCAGGGGAAATTAGTTATGCATCCCTGAAGGTGCTTTGAGGATGTATGTCATTGCTGAGTTGCACGTAGGATGATTAGTGGGACACTAACACAGAGATAGAACATTGACACTACAGACCAAAAATTGTTCGGGGTGTTGACAAGTTTGTCGAGCAGTGTATGATTTCTCAAACGGCTAGAGGAAGGAAAATTCTAGGTTTGTATCAATCACAGCCAACTCCGGGCAGACCACGCCAGTATGATTCTACGTTCATAGTGGACAAATTTTTCCAAGATGGCTGATTTTGGCCTTTGTAAAAGCACCTCTGATAGGCTTCATGATGTACCTCAAACTGTCACTTCTGACCGATTCATCAGTCACTTTTGGAGAACTTTATGGGGTCAATGGAAAAGAAATTTCAATTCTCTAGCCCGTCACTTTCAAACCAATAGACAAATCACAGTGGTAAATCAAAAATTAGGTAATCTATTAAGAATCTTGGTAGGAAAACACCCTCAGATATGGGACATTTTTTTCATCTCTAAAGCTGAGTTTTTCTTCAATTCAGCCAAAAATCATTGCACACAGCTATCTCCATTGGAGGTTAACTGCGGAAGGAATCGAGATCATGTTCTTGACACTGTATCTGTTATCAATCATAAGAAAAGTATCATGGAGGTATCCCAGAAGTACAGGAACTGGTCAGGGACAATACGGAAAGAGCTAATGCTCAATATAAAGCAGCTTCTGATGATCACAGGCAACACATTGAGGACAATGAGGGAGATTTGGTGATGATTTATCTTTGGAAGGACCATGTAATACCTCGGATCCCTAATTGGATTATTTTTGATATTAAATTGATTTGGGTTAATTAGATGTGTTTTGAAGAAATTATATTGTGGAAATTTTTCAAAGGTTTCTGGTTTGGCGTTCCGCGCTCGAGGCACGCTAGAGGTGCGTTTTCCAGAATGGATTGGTTTCAAGGTGTGCTTGAGGCTTTCCCTAGGCGCGCTAAAGGCGCATTTTTGCGAGAGGGCCGCGCTTGAGCGCGAGCCAAGTTATAAAAAGGCGAGTAGGTTTGGGCTTCGATAGTCGTGCGGGTGCAGGGAGAAAGAGGAGAGAGATAGAGCACGGGGGAGAAGAGAGAGGAGGCGTCGTTCGGGTAGTTCGGAGCATCATTCCGTTAGATATGCTTGGTATAAGGTCGAGATAAGTATCTGTAAGCCATATCCTTTGTCTGATGATATTTGTTTACGTTTTGGAGATTTCATTTACGTGCATGTTGTTTTATGCACCCTATCTACATGCATGCATGTATGATTTACTAGTCGATTTGGAAGTTTTGTTGGGTTTTATGATTTTGGAGGATTTTCTAGCATCTGAAAGTTGTGCCGAAGCTTGGTCGAGAAGTAGCAGTTTTGGGTTGTGCTGGTCTGAAATCTCATGGAGTAGGAGGTTTCGGCCGGCAAAGAGGCAGGTGGTGGAGCGAAGGTGATGAAAGGCAAGAATGAGAGTACATTTTTGTGGGACCATGGTGGTTCTAGACCCAGTGGGTCAATATTTGTGTGAGACCGTGGTGGTCTAAGACCCAGTAGGTCGATATGTGTGTAGGACCATGGTGGTCTGAAACCTTAGTGGGTTGATATGTGTATGGGGACAGGGGAGTCCAAAACCCTGGTGGGTTGATATATGTGGGACCATGGCGGTCCGAGGCCCTACTGGGTTGATATGTGGTCGTTAAGAGCTGCAGGCTTATAATGTAGCCGTGGGCTCGAGTCTCATAGCGAGCGTCGATTCCAGCGTGCTGGTGCCAAGCCGCGTCGGGCTTCTACCGTGGCATTTTCACACGGTTTCCATGGGAGAAAAGAGAGAGAGAAAGAGAGGGAGAAGAGAGAGAGGCGAGGTCGAGGTCTTCGGGTCTGAATCCGAACTCGAGCTAGTTGGAGAAGTGATAGATCAGATTACGGCAAGTGCATCCATACCCTTCTCTTCCATTTTTTTTTGAATTTCGTACGATACCCGACCCATGCATGTATATGTGATCTCCATAGTTTAATTATGTATATGTATGAATTTCATATCCAAATTTGTAGAAATAGACGGGTTTCGTATTCAAACCCTAACCCCACACCCGGGTAGTTTTGGGCCCCAATTTTTGGGGCTTTTACATAAATTAGGACTAGAATATCATTACCTATATCTTACATATGTTAATTTACCGATTTGATATCTAATTTGAGGGTTTTATGTGAAAACCCGTTCGGGAAACCCTAGACCCACGCCCAACTTAGGATTCTCCCCTTTCTCTTCAATTATATGTTTAATTGACCCCAAATTATGCATATATCTCAGCCGGGCGTCCGATTTCATAAGTATCGACCCGTTCGCGATGTTCGGATGCTCTAAAACGGCCCTATTACTGTTCACCGGAGGCTAAATGTGAATTTTGTATGCTTCCATCAAAATTAATTGTTATGAAAGTTATGTCTAATTGTATATGTTCAATTGTAAGCCCCGGGAAAATGTGTTTGTGTTCCGTTGTGAAGGAAATGTGTTCCAGAGGCCCCCAAAGTGATAATTGATTAATGGTTGTAAGAAATCCTAATCTTTCCAGTGAATTATGGTGTCCATGCATTCAATTAACTTGTGAAAGGGATATTGTGAATTATTGGAAATGCATCCAATTATCTTTCCAGTGAATTAATAGAGATATTGTGAATTGAATTGTTATGGACCTTCCCTAAAATGAATATGAAATCACGAAACAAGGACCATAGAACTGTATTATAGAGGTAATACTCTCGGCCTGCCCATAGCATTACAGTAGAGACTCAAGGATCATCCTGGTCGCGTATTTTAGCGGGTAATGCTCTTGGCAAACCTTTAGATATTATTGTGGAAGAACGAGGACTGTCCCTGGGCCTTGGGGGAAACTTTGTAGGGGCCTTGTGGCCTGTTTACAGGTAATATGTGATGGCCCACCTCTGAATCGATAATAGGAGCTTGTGACTTTAGATGATGTGGTATATCATAATCCTTTTCTCGTTCTCCTACAATTTTAGTTAGCAAGGCTTATTGACCCTAGTCTGCAAACGTAACAAATTATGCATAATTTACATTCCAAAGAGAAGAATAAAACATGAAAAGTTAATTGTGTTCCAAAAACATACTCGATCACGTCTGATGTTTATGCATTCTCGTTACACTTGGATATATCTCTTTTACTTAATTTTGCTTATGTTTCTGCTTATTTTGCTTAGACTGCTCACCTTCTTGATTATATTACACTTGCTAAGCTGTTAGTTCACCATTGCTTCTCTTTGTCTCTGGATTAGCACAGGTCCGTCATGTCCGATGGGACAGTGTAGAGATTTGAAGTGGTTTAGGCTTTGATTTGGAAAATCATGTCGGAGACTTAGAAATCATAGTTTTATTTATGTCATGAAAAAATGTATATTGTACATAATGCTGGTGATCAGATGATTTAGTTTTCGTTGTTGTTTGGATTTATTTATGCTTCTGTAGGTTATTGTAATTTGTAGTAGATTCATAGTGGCATCTCTCTTTAGCCAATATTGTGTTTAGATACACAGTGTTGGAGCCACGAGTTATATGTGACATTTAGATCCTGTGTGGTTTTGTGTATTGTTGATTGTATGATATTGGAGTTGGGATTTTTGAATGTATTGTGGATATTGTACAGGTTTTGTATTTGGTGGACGTCCGTTTTACAAACTAAACTCTTTCAGATTTTCGGCAAAAAAAAAGAAAAAAGGTCCGTCACAATTGATATCAGAAAAAAGAGATACCTTAGATTTGATTTGAATAGTATGCGAAAGCTTAGGATAGATTAATATTGATCGAATAAATAGATAAAGCCATAGAATTATTAAGCTAGTCCGGGTAGTTTTGGTTACCCCAGTCTCTATAACTTAAGCTAGCACTAAGTTAGGAATGATGATTTAGTTCGATTGTTTAGCTTATACATCCTAGTCAATGTCCTAGGAGTGGCCTAATTCGAATTATTCTTGTTTCAAGGAGGTATTAGCAATGGCTCCTAGGTAGAAGACTACCCGTGTTAGTGACCGACCGCAGAGTCAAGAGGAAGATGTTGTTTGGAGATACCTCAAGGTTGGAATTTGATTGGTACCGATTTGGTACTTGAATTCGTCGGTATTGATTCGAGGCCTAGGTTAATCGGTTTTGGTTCGATGTTTAGGTGATCGACTCTGGGTTGAGGACCTTGGAGTAGTAATTTGCTAAGAAAGAGTCCTTGATCAATGTATCAAGTATGATGGATAGGGTGGAATCGATGGCTGAGATTAGAATAACTTAAAGTTAATTTCTGAGGTTATTGAATCCTAGGATGTTGATTTATAATCGATTTGGAGATGTTTAAGTGTTTAAGATTTTGGATAGCTCAGATTCTATAGAGGTTGAGATGTGGATCCTGAGAATTAAGATATTGTGGTGATCCAATGTTCGAAAGAAGACAAGATAATGTTGCTCCCGGTTTGATAGGAGGTGAAGTTGACCTCGGGCGAGTGACATGGAGTGAATCATGGGTCTCAAGGAAAAAGAGATATCATAAGATTTGTTTGTGAATTCTTTATGGATGAATATCTTGTTTCGATAGGATTTTTTGGGAGTATATTTTAATTATGGATAGTTTGATTGCATGATTAGGGATTTCTCTTATTCCATGAGTTAGGCAGTAAGGGAGCTCAATACCGTGGATCAAGGCTTTGCCATGATGGCACGAAGTATGGAAGTATTGTCCATCATGGCGAGATACAAAGTTCTCGGATCTTGATGTTTCAGTATATGTGTTACCTTGGGATCTAGAATCTATATTTTATTGGCGTTTTCTAAGTTTATTCATTTATTTGAGGATTATAGACTTGTACTAGTTGCATCGAGGTCCGTGACCTTCCATTGGGACTATAAATATGGTTGGTTTGGGTGAATTGATTGTCTTACAGTGATAAGGCTTGATATGATATGGTGGACAATTTGGTTAGTAGGGTGGCATGCTAGTGTGAGCCATGATGGTAAGGATATGACACCCTGTAATCGGGTGGAAAGATTTGAATATGAGATATCGTAGTTTGAGTGGCGGCGAAATTAGCATTGTTTCATCTGCATATCGTCTGATTAGGATTTGCGTCAAGTTTAGTTGGCACATAAGACCACACTTGGGAATCGTCTTGTGGTCACCAAGGTATTTGGATAGTGTAAGTGTTTGAGGACGTTTCCTAGAGGAAACGATCAGCCCAAATTGTCTCCTAATCGTTGAAGTGGTGGTTGTTGTAGAGTTGTGCCAGGTTTGACACCAAATTTTGAGGACTTTGTATTGAACCATTAAGGCATCCGCTGAGTATTTTGCCATGAGGTGCTTCAGTGTTTTTGGAATGGCCTCGTTGATGAACTCTTTGAGTTAATAGGGTGTGAGAAACCTATTTGAGGATCGTGTCATTGATTGCGAAAGATGATTAGCCGTGTGCTCAAGTATGAAAGGAATAGGGAGAAATGTTATGTTGAGCATGTGGCTTCTTCAATAGCAGGAATGCGATTCCTTAGAGTTTGGAGCAATAACTCAATTGGAGAAGGATTGATTGATGTCTCAAAAGTGTGTTGCTTTCTTGGGTTTAGCTAAACCTGGAAGGGTAATCTGATAAGTATTTTTCGAGGATTGCAATGCCGTGAGACCTTTGGGCTTAGAGACGATCAGTATCCGTTGGAATGGGTCATGCGAGGGTAGCCTTCGAGGAATTAAGGATTAGATGTTGACCATATTGTTCGGGTAGACCCCTGATGGGTCTAGTAAGTCACAGAGAATGTGATCCTTTTGAGGAAGCTCTAGGATTATATATTTCTTGCCTTGTATGGGTGGTTGCCCTTAGTTAAGAGGATGTAAAACCGATAACAAAAATTACTCCACCCATAGTTTGGGGTTAGCCATTAAGGTCCTTACTTTGAAGATTGATAGGTGTCACTAGTGGAAATAGCCGTTGTTTAAATGATCCTAAAGGACTGAGAGGTCTCGCCGGAAGAGATGGACATGTGACAGTGCAAACGGGTTAATCTTCTTAAGAATTAGAAGGTGTATTTCGATGTCCTTCAGGGAAGGTGAATAGTATTGCTATAATCGAATGCCAGGAATTTTTGGTTAGGAAATGTCTGGATGCTCCATAGGAGGTGTGCTACGATAAATCTCGAGTAGCTCCTAATATCTAAGCAAAAAGGGAGAGCTCTGTCTTTGATTCTACGAGGGAAAGTTGCCTTCTAAGTAATAAGGTCATGGAATTATGAGATGAGAAGCCCTCACCGTTTTGGTTTCGAGGATGTTAGGGCAACAAGAATTATGATACTATTTAGGTAATTGTGGATTTGGTTAGCAAAGACAGCCCATTTATTGTGAATCTGAGGGATACGACCGAAAGGTATGAGTTGGTTCGTTGATATGCTAACAAGACGAAAGATTTGGGCAAGTATTTGAGTTCGAGGCTTTTGGGTGATTTCTTCAATCGCGTTACCTAGGTTAATTGTAAGCTAAAGATTTTGGGCCTTGCCTTAGTCATATCGATGTCCTTAGGATCTTCTTTATATTTATAGTTGCAAGGAAACCTAGGAGTCTGATTTGAATTAATAGACATGAGTTGCAAGAGAATTCTTAGTATCTTGATAAATGGTTAATCAGAGTAGCGTAGTAGAAGCATGTGAGCCCTTGGCTCAAAAATTTCGGAACAGGATTAAGGTTCCATTGGGAGACCTTTCTCAAGGCATAGGAGGTATTAAGGTGAGAGCCTGTTGGTTCATTTGAGATTTTGTATTAAGCGAGAGAGGCAGTCAATAATTATGCTTACCTTTGAATTTGGGTAGATTATTCTGATACCTCCTATGTATCGATTATTGAGGAAGTAGGTTATGATCAGATTTAACCATTGTGGGAGATTAGGAAGTGCTTATAGCAAGGTTTCCATCTTAATTTTAGATAAAAGATATTAGACGTTGAGGATCAGGATGATTTGAATGATTAAGGTTCACTAGAGATAATCGTTTCTCTAATAAAGTGATTTAGGAGTACGGAGGCGAAATCTGGAAGGACTATCCTCCTATTGTTAAGTTTTGAGATTCGTTAAATTTCAAGAACGAAATTTTTATGATATTCGTAAGAGTTATAAGGTACAAATTTTCAAGATATGGTAGTTAAGTATAATTAAATTAAAATAAGTGAATCAAGGCCCTAGGACATGGAAGAAGTTAGATCGAGAGGCCCGAATGTCCGGAATTGGCAAAATCGAGAACCGACATTGTTAACCTTGAAAAGTTGATTCGTAAATGAGATTCGAGTTTTAAATTATGATAATCGTGATTCATTAAGCTAGTATAATCAAAATTAGGGTCCAATAATATAAAATATTGGGTTAGAAGGGTCGAAATGGGTCCTGAATGGCGTGTGCACAAAACGGGCTCGCTGCAGGCCTGCCGCAGACCTGACTCGCGCCCGCTATGGGCTCGAGCCCCCTAGCGAGCACCGATTCTAGCGTGTTGGCGCCCGAAGCGCGCTCATCGGGCGCTCGAGTGCAGGCATGTTACAAAGCTGCATCGGGCTTTTGCCGTGGCATTTTCACACAATTTCTAGGGGAGAAAAGAGAGGGAGAAGAGAGAGAGAGAGGCCAGATCGAGGTCTTCGGGTCCGAATCCGAGCTCAAGCTAGTTAGAGAAGTGATAGATCGGGTCGAGGCAAGTGCATCCATACCTTTCTCTTCCATTCTTTTTGATTTTCGTTCGATTCTCTTCGGATATTTTTATCCCGATACCCGGCCCATGCATGTATATATGATCCCCATAGTTTAATTATGCATATGTATGAATTTCATGTCTAAATTTGTAGAAATTGATGGGTTTTCGTATTCAAACCAAAATCCCATGTCCGGGTAGTTTCGGGCCCCAATTTTTGGGCCTTGTGCATAAATTAGGACTAGAATATAATAACCAATATCCTATATATGTTAATTTACCAATTGGATATCTAATTTGAGGGTTTTATGTGAAAACCCGTTTGCAAAGCCCTAGACCCGCACCTAGCTCGGGATTCTCCCCTTTCACTTCAATTATATGTTTAATTGACCCCAAATTATGAATTATCGTATCTTAATTATGCATATACCACGGCCGGGCGTCCGATTTCACAAGTATCGACCCGTTCGCGATGTCCAGATGCTCTAAAACGGCCCTATTACTATTCATCGAAGGCTAAATGTGAATTTTGTATGCTTCCATCGAAATTAATTGTTATGAAAGCTATATCTAATCATATATGTTCAATTGTAAGCCCCGGGAAAATGTGTTTGTATTCCGTTGTGAAGGAAATGTGTTCAGAAGGCTCCCAAAGTAATAATTGATTAATGGTGGTAAGAAATCCTAATCTTTCCAGTGAATTATGGTGTCCATGCATCCAATTAACCTGTGAAAAGGCCTAAGTTTGAAGGAACGATAATAATTGTATATGCGTACGGAGGGAAGTCTGCAATGTATTATGTGATCGAATTGTCTCCCGGATTGGAAATATTGGGAGTTAAATTGTGGTGAATCTTTCCTCAAATTAATATGAAACCATGAAATAAGGACCACAAAACTGTGTTACAGAGATAATACCCATTGGCCTGCCAGTAGCATTACAATAGAGACTTAATTGGATATTACTGCGGAAGAATGAGGACTGCCCCTAGGCTTTGTGGCCTGTTTACCGGCAATATGTGATGGCCCGCCTCTGGGACGATAATAAAAGTTTGTGATCTTATATCATTTGGAGTATTATGATCTTTTTATCGTTCTCCTGCACTTTTAGTTAGTAAGGTTTACTGACCCTAATCCGCAAATGTAAGAAATTATACATAATTTACATCCCAAAGAGAAGAAGGATAAAACGTGAAAAGTTAATTGTATTCCAAAAACATACTCGATCACGTCTTATGTTTATGCATCCTCGTTACACTTGGATCTCTCTCTTTTGCTTTATTTTGCTTATGCTTTTGTTTTATTTTGCTTAGATTGCTCACTGTCTTGATTATATTGTACTTGCTAAGCTGTTAGCTCACCATTGCTTCTCCTTATCTCTAGATTAGCACAGGTCCGTTATACCCAATGAGACAGTGTAGATATTCAAAGTGGTCTAGGGTTTGATTCGGAAGATCATGTCGGAGACTTAGAAATCGTAGTTTTATTTATGTCACAGAAAAATGTATATTGTACATAATGCTGATGATCAGATGATTTAGTTCCTGCTGTTGTTTAGATTTATTTATGCTTCCGCCGGTTATTGTGGTTTGTAGTAGATTCCTAGTGGCATCTCTCTTTAGCCAATGTTGTATTTAAATACATAGCGTTAGAGCCACGAGTTGTATGTGGCATTTAGATCCAGTGTGGTTTTGTGTATTGTTGTTTGTATGATGTCGGAGTTGGGATTTTTGGATGTATTGTGGACATTGTAAAAGTTTTGTATTTGGCGGATGTCCGTTTTACAGATGAAACTCTGCCGGATTTTCGACAGGAAAAAAAAACGATCCGTCACACTCTTGGTGTTAGTATTGAAGAGCTTTCTGCTGCAACAGAATCGCAAACAACAATTGAGCTTGCATTCTCAACTCAAGAACCATCGCCACACATCATGCAAGCCACATGCAGTACCCAGTCTGATGGATGAGCAGGCCATAATCAGATGAGTCCTGAATTCATGAAGAGAAACTGAGGAAACAGGATCCAGAATTGTGTGAAGACGTGTCTAAGACTAACTCAGAGTCAAGTTCATTCTATGATGGGGAAAATGATGCAACTTCAGGCATTCCAGTGTTTCTAACTCGGTGGTGGTTTGATGCTGTCACTAATCAATGCAACAAGGTCCAGCAAAAAGTTTCAATTCCCATGATGAATGATTCCCACAGAGAGGCAGCTGGAAAACTTTCCAGGGAGATACCTAAGGTAGAGGCACCAAAGCACAAGCAATATGCTTGTGTATAAAATGCCAAGCAGCTGGAAAACTTTCTAGGGCAAATGGAGCAATATTTATAGACAACAGAAGTCACTAAAGATTGAGATGAGGTAGGACTGCATACTTCTAGATTATCCTATGTCATAGTGGCATAACAAATTCGACAGGATGGATGAACACAATGCACCATAACGCCAAGAGGTCATTTGAGGAAGGAGATCAAGCAGCAGCTTTATCTAAAGTGTTAAGTCGCTCTCTTTAGGATTGGCAACTTTCATGATCAGGTCAATATTTCTAATTGTAAGTAGTGAGAAGATCAAACCTGAGGCTGTCATGAGATACATGCCCTCCATAAGCTTGAACAACACTCGTCAAAGATGTTTGTGAGACGAACATGCAAGTTAGACTCAAGTGACTTTCACTTGATAAATTGTTTGAGGATGTTGCAAGACAAACTTGAGATTTGAGCGTGTGCAACTTTTATTTTGGATTGCAGAGGCTATTGCAGGATGATCACAGTATATGAGCTCAAGCAACTTTCACATCCAAACAGATGTTTGAGCTACGTGCTAGAGATGCTAGGGTGCCATCTATGTGAATAGTGATTTGGCAAGGGACAATGCAGGAGCAGTTGTAGCACACATGGTCGACTAGTGAATGCAATGTGGGAACAACACTCGAACAACTCGGCTAAACAGTGAGGTGGCAATAGACAATGCAGGAACGGCACTTGAGCAATTTCTATCTATACACTCAGCCAAGATTTCACATAGCCTTTTTTTTTAATGAAGCCTACGAACACCCCTTCTTGGTTCAAAACTGTAGTGTACAAGAGAAACAAAAGAGAGAGCTTTGGGTAGAAAAAAAACTATTGTTGCTTCTCCTATCTAGTGATATATGGTAAGATAAACCCTTTTTCTGGGTGTAGGGCTTCCAAGTGCAAAGGTTCATCTCGGTTGAATCACCAGATAGTTCATTTTATCATTCTTTGACTTAGATGCTTCAGTTACACTTAGGAAAGGTCAGCTATAAGCAAAAGCATCAGGGGTCTAGATCCATGGTTTGGAGGGCTGATATGAAGCAGGTTCTTTGTTAGTGGTCAGCTTCTAGGATTAAGCCGACCAGAGAGATAGCGTGTTGTTACTACCGGATGCAAATTGGATTTTTGACTTGTACAAATGTTTAGTTGTTAGAATAAAATAAATTAGAAATATATTAATTATTCTTAAAAAATGATATATCTATGAATATTTTAAAAAAATACTTAAAAATAAAAAAAATTATGTTCCAGCCTAAACTAACCCAATTCAGATTATAAAAATGTACGACCCAATCTGATTTAGCAGTAATAAATTTTTATCTAAACCCAAACTATGTCCGACCCAAATCCAATTTTAATTGAGCCTAGTTTGGGATAATGGTAAATAGGAAAAATACCTTGGAATCGTTATTTATTGATAACCAATAATAAAAAATACCACGGAAAAGTTGGTATTTTTTATTCCTTATTTTGAATGAGTAATAATGCTATTTGAAATTGTTATTCCTACCATTAAAGTAAACAAATAATAAAATAGTAATTCTGCTAAGAATAAGATAAAAATGAAATTTATATTCTATTCTACCAAAAAAGCTGATAATGCAAATTTTTTTCATGGGGCTCTTGCATAGCCCGAAGTTTTTTGGCCACGGATTTATTTCCTCTATCATCAAAATCTAGGGTACTTTATTCAATACTTTTTATTGATTTTGATGCTTTGTGATTTGCATGCTTGGCATGACATGTAATTGCAATTCTTGCACTATCTAGACCATAATATTCCTTAGATATATTAAATATTCAATTATTAATTTTTTTGCATTCGTTTGGTCAAGACCTTGGCTCAGATATTTTTCCGATTGTTTGGGAAATCCATCTTCGGCATTGCTTGTGTTGTCTTACCACATTTCACCAAGTACATTGCTTGTATGAACAAAGAAAGATGAAGCATGCAAGTAGGGTTGGGAACAATGTGAGTAGCTGCGCTAATACTAGAGGTGTAAAGGAAAATCGAGGATTAACTATTTTTAGTTTTAAGGTGATATTGAGATGGCATGGGATCATTAACACTTTTTCCGAAGGTTGCCAGTGCTTTTCTTAGGAGTATGGCATGGATATTGCAAAGTCAATCCTGGGCTTCAAATCAACATGGGGGTGATTGAGGCAAAGGTAGGGAAGTGTCTTCCAAGCGCCAAGTAAGGAGCTCCTCTCAGAATTTGGAGATTAGGGTTTTAGGTCAAACAAATCTGTCTGCAATTCGTAAAAAAAATCGCAAACCATCAAACTGTATGTATTTATATATACACACGCCCATTAAACTTGTATGAAAACATAAAATTACTCCAAACTAGCATGGAGTTCATAAGCATAAAGTGCAGAAACACTATCTCTTTGCAATGCAGGAATATGAATGAGCCTTTGTGCAACAATACGGTTGTTTTATTATGACTTAGTGATCACAAATTCACATGATTATGGTCATGTACATCTAACCTTTTAGAGCCTACAATGCAAAAATATCTTGTACTCTCAATAAATGAATGTTAGCATACTTATACATGTAAATTTCAATTTAACAACAATCACATTTAGTATTCAGTTCACACTGTTTTATGCATTTTTCCAAAAGATAGTTCAAATGCTTTTATGCACCATGCCCACCCCATTCATGAAAGTTCCTTGATAGCTTCTTCCTACAGACACAACAAACAGTTGTTCGATCAACTTAAATTGATAAGATTCAAGAACCAAGCATTAAAATGCAACTTCATCAAGAGGGCATTGCCTCAACTGTGCATGATCTAGATTGCTCAATATGGCCTGCGACACTTGCCAAACATGAAAACAATAGGAGAGAACAAACAGAAGAAAGGGATACGCATACATATTGCAAGTAGCAAACACAGACAAATCACATGTATCAGAAACAGACAACCTGAGTGGTGCGAGGATTGATTATTAGTTGAAATATGATTAAAAATACAAAGCAAAAGATCTCAAAATTACCTCTTATCCAAATATGAGGATTCCACGTGAAATGATCCTGTGTCTTCCAGACTTCTAGTTTGGGCCGTGTTAGTCCCTTTTCCAGAGCTTATGTTGATGAAACCAGGAATTTGAGAACAGCATACGATGAAATAAAGCATATGGATTGGCCAACAAGCAAAAGTAGACGTATCGTAAGTGATCTATGTAGACATGTGGGGTTGGAGGAGTGTTCTTGCTTGACAATTACATATAAGCAGCTGTTCAAGAATTCAATAGGAAAGTGGCCCACACATCCAACGGGTGTTCTTCCAACCATTTTTATTCGATTGAGAGGTTGAAGTTCATTGACAGAATATGCTACTGCTACTTAATACAGAGGATGGAGTTTTGATGACCGCATTGGGATCTTATAAACAGAGGAGCTCCATCCAACTGCGATATGTGTGACAGATTGACAAATACTACAACAATTAAGGGATTTTCCCCAGAGGACTAACAGGTTATTCTTGAAATTTAACAGAGATGGTAACGAACTTCATATACTAAGATCCAGAATACCATGAAAAATGTTTTTCAGGATGTACTTCAATTTGAATGAAGAACATCGGTGCTTTCTCCCGTGCTTGTGCTGCTGCTTAATAATGCAGCACTTCAACCTGATCTCTGGACATTAGATAGTGAAACGAGAGTCTGTGAGGACGCCAAACCACCAGAAGCACCGGAAGTGTTCCCTGAGGATGGCATTCTACTGGAATGAGAACCACGTTTTGACCCCAAACCATATGCAGCTTGCTGCTCTGATGATGACAAGGATGGAGGCAATGTAGATTTTGAAGGCATGGCTAGGTAGGGAGCGACCGGAATCTCTGGAAGAGATGAAGCTGATGGGCTATATTTCACCATTCCCATCGGATGGTCAAACTTGCATGTTGGCCCAAATTTGCAGTACCCATTTTGCATGTAGAAAGTGCAAGTTTGTGAGCCCTGAAAATGAAATACGGGAAGCAAATCAAAATTTTTGAAAAAATGCACAAAGTCAGAGTCCAGATGTTCTTCAGCACCTGGGAACACAAAACTCTAGAGTTCTACAAAACAAAAAAAGCATGAATGAAGTCATTTACTCAGTAAATCAATGGCATTTAAGCCACATCACGAAATAAGAAAGGAAAAAAACAACATATCAACCCCATAAATGTTGACCCACTCTTTGCTTCGATCGCTACTGGCTTTTGCAGTCACACACTTGAATAGTTTCTCCAGTTTGGGGTTGCTTGAGGTGTAAGTATAAATGAGTTCCCTATTTGTAAAGGTAATTTTTATTATCTATTTAAACTTTTGATGACATCTTCACCTTAAAAACTATTCCTAATGAATAAAGGTGTATTGTTTTAGTAAATCTTTTAACATTTCTGGATAAGAAACCTCCCTAGATTTTGGAAAAAGATGATTGAGGTGAAGAGTTCTGGCAAAGAAAAAGAAGGTTAAATTTTTCTGCTGGTGAGGGAGTGGGTTGACTTGGAAGTGGCAAGAGCGAAATTTGTAAGTTGTGCTGAATAAAAGCTAAGTAAATTCCAATAGTTCAAGTAATGTATATTGATAACTAGAAATGCAGGATAAATGATATAAATATTATGAAGTTTAGAAATGTTCAATAGTTCTGCAGCATTGATAACTGCAGTGTCCTACAAATGCACGAGATAAAAGAATTATGAAGTTCAGAGTTTCTAACAACCTCTAAAGAAGCAGGATTAATGATATAAATATTACAACAGAGATGTCAAAGGACACAGCCACTCAATCAACAAATGACAAAAAAGAAAAAAAAAAGAAACTGAAAAAAAATTACAGTAATTAAGGACTCACAGATGTCTTGAATATAGAATCTTGCACGTATGAACATAGTTGTGACATATAAGAGAAAATTGAAAAGAAAAATGCATATAAATGGCTAATAAAGTAAATATCATGCACATATACCAAAGCCCCCACTACCGCTCCCTCCCCCACCCTTCTTTTCCCTTTTCTGGACAAGTGACCTCCCTACTTCTAGGAGTGGAAGGCAGTAATCATATCCTTCTAAAACAACTGCAGACCCAAAAAGCACATCGTTTGAGTCATTGATCAAACACCATAGCTTGAGAAACGCAGGCACACATATATAAAACTAGCCATGTTGCAAGGTATTAATCATAGCTCCATACAAAAAAAAGAAAAAAGGGTGGCTTAGTGTACAAGGCTTCCTATGTCACAAAATCTAGGGCTGATCAGATGTGCAGAACTTTACCCCCTAATGTAAAGAGAATTTCCATTACTTAAAGCCACGACCTCCATATCAGAATGGAGCAACCTCACCATTGCTCCAAAGTTGACCCTCTTATCTAGTGTCATATAGCAAGATATTAATGGAATGTATTAATCAAAGTTCTGCACAACAAGATAATAATGTAAAATATTAATCAGAGACACTTCGCATGGTTCTAACCATAGTACAATACAACAGGTATTAGTGGAAGCATAGATTGAACATTATTGGACTACTGCCTTGGATGTTCCCTGCCATTCCTATCTGAATTTGGGGAGGGCACTAGTTGGCCAATTACCTATTACGATGGTAACAAAAAATCAATGTTAAAACTGATGGTTTAATAGGGTGTTATTCTGTAAAACCAACCTTAAATCCCAAGGATCAAAGGGCTTCAAGGATCTGAGAAAGTTAAAAAGCAATTGTCTTGTGACCGATTATCACATACTGATTATTACGTGCTTTAGGTTTTTCCATAGACACTGACAAAGAAAATAGGCTTCAGGCTTGTCCGTTCATAATCTGCCTTGAAAAATGCTCATTTCAGTAGAAAGGATCAAAAGAAAAAGAGGTGTAACACCCCCAATCAGTCCTCACTCAATCCCAAGAAGAATTTTGGCATGTTAATATCTGAACCCAGATCTGAATCAAATATTTATGATACGTTTGATTGCTGAAATGGAATAAGGTGAGAATAAAATAGTTATTTTTAGAGAACAAAATAGGATAGAAATAAAGTTGGAATTGTTATTTCTATATTTGGTTGTTATAATAGAATAAGATGAAAATTAGTATTCTATTATTTGGTTTGTAGAATAGTATGAGGAATAAGGTGGGAATAGTAATAATAATAATAATAATAGTA